>WAAE01021214.1:0-199778 GCA_013400495.1 Nicator chloris
CTTGTCATCTTTCTATTTCTGTTGCTGTTGCACATCTGCAGGGATTTACAAACACATAGTCTTCCACAACTGGATTCCTTTGTTAGTTACCCCGAGTTTCAGGGTGCCTTGACCAGCAATATTTTAGCTAACGCAAATATCAAAAAGAGAACTCTAGATAAAAGTGAAATTAGACGATCCAGAGTGAAGGTAGCAGCTGGTTTTAGATTACAGTCGTAGTGGATTATCTGCAGAAGTCTGATTCTGTTCCATAGTGCATTTGGAATTTCGTGTGGAATCATGTTCCTTGGAGAGAGAGCTAGCACCATTGTTTTCCAGGCAGTGAGTTGCCATCCAAATTTAGTCAGGTGAGAGTTTCAACAATACTCTTACTGAACACATATAAATACTTTGTGTAGGGGTTCTTTGAAGGCTTGTATTTATTCAATTTTGTAAGAAAGAAAAAAAATAGCTGAAGTTATTTTCTGTGCAACAGGAGGAGGGTTAAAGGCCTTCATTTCTATGTTGCTGCCTTTAGGAGGTTGGTCTCAAAATGTTGGATCTGGTTTTCATTACTAACTCAACTGTTCTCACCTCTTCAAGCAATAGAAAGTTTCCCATCAAGTGGTAGTGATTTAAGGCAGTATTTGGCATCCTGATGTTTGAGAACCCGTTGATTGTGTGTAATTAGTCAGACTCAGGAATGCATTAGCAACACTTCAATGAGCACCGCTTCTCTGTCATCAAAGCTGATGCATGAGTTTGAGGCAGAAGCACTTATCTGGAGAACTGAGTAACAAATGGGATATGTAACTTCCCTTCTGAAGGTTACTGATTTGAATCCAGCCTTAATAATGAATAATGTTATAAAGTTATCTAAATATCAAATGGGAAACTGTAAACGAGAGTGAAGTGTGTTAGATCCAGAGTGAAAAGGTGTATTCCCTACTTACCTGGCAGGCACAGTCATTGCTGGAGGACTTACTTGTACTTTATTTTGTTTAAAACTTCAGTGTCAAGGTTGAAAACAATTCTAGTATTCATTTCCTTGGGGTAGGTCTAGTTACTTTATTTTCTTGTTTTCTAAACTTATGTGAAGCTACTCAACAAATGTTTAATTTCTGTATTAGCGTGTGTATGAAGCTGGGCTGAGACCTTGAAAGGAAAAAAAGGGGCTGTGTTGTCTCCAGAGATGTAGAAAAACTGTGATGTGGAAATAGAACACAGTGTTTCTGTGGGCTGAGGGAACAGAGAAAGCTTTGGTATTTCTTGAAGTAATGCCACAGATATTATTTTGTACCATCTTGCACGCTCTGTGTATTTACAGCCACGACCATTGAACAATGCAAAAGGTGTGCAAAAGTCTGACGTTCTGGAAATGACTTTTTCACAGAATGCCTTGGTCTCTGTGAATTCCCTGCCAGTTCTACCACGTGTACTGGTGGATGAGGAATGCTGAGGAGATGTTAAGCATGAAGACATTAATGATGATTAAGCAGTGAGCATGTTAGGATACACAAAGTAGGGGGTTGGGAGCAGTGTAAGTATCTAGTTGCAGAACAAGAGAACTCACATCTGGGAATATAAGTGCTTCAGACTTGCAGAGAATGATCACAAAATCTGAGCAAGAGGGAATGAAACGGGAGCATGTCTTCCCCTGGGCAGGGTTGTGTAAAAAGGGTAAGGAGGACAATGTTGTCCTGGCCAGAAGGGGGGAGCAGTCCCCACCATGCCTTGGAGATACAGAAGGAGCTCACATCTGTCAGTAAAATGCTCCCAGGAGGCCAGGGAAGTGGGAAATAGTGATATGTGTTTCAGCTTCCTGCACCAGGTCTGTGTGTACAATGAACTTCATAGGACACTACAGATGTTACACTTTCAGTCAGGAGAGACAAAGGTGTTCACATTCAAGATGGAAAGTGTGTTAGTCAGAATTATTGGGTAGAGGGAAAGGGAGGGCAGAAGAATTCCTGAAAGTAAGGTATGGGTTTATTTTTTGCAAAGTAATCATAGGATGTGATCTTGCTCCCAAGAGATACACCAGAGGAGCCAGAGAAAGACCAAGTCCTAGAGCTTATCCAAACCAAGGAAATCTTTTGGACCAATTGGTGCATGTATTGATGAATACATTCAGATGAAGTGCCTCTTGCAAGGCTGCATACATGAGTGTGACACCTGATGACTGTATCTCTGCATGCTGGAAGTGACATTTCTGTTCTTGTTCTCCGTTTGGTTCGTCTCTCCAGTTAGTTTTGAGGTTATTTCATGAAGTGAACATTCAGAGTAAAGGGAGGGTAACTCTTGAACCCCTTTCACAGTAGGAGCTGTTTCACATGTGTCACAGTAGTCATTCAAAAGGGGGAAAAGATGTAGTGCAAAGATAAAAATGGAAGTAAACAGCTTAAAAAGAGAGCTAATGAAAGACTTTACTTAGCACCTGACCATACAGTGCTGTTTCATTTCTTTATTATTTCAGGTCAGTTCTGTACGTGTTCATTTTTATTTTGATCCTTCACCGTGTACTGAACACCTCACTGAGTTCAAATGGATCTGTGAATGGACATTGAACCTTTTAGCTGGGAGGAGGCCAACTGCTGAACCCCTTGTTGATAACATAGTCACGATACAGTAGCCTGGCCTTAAGATACCATTTAAGACATGAAAGACATCTAATATAGGTTCCAAAAGTACCTGCTGTTTGCATTTTGCCTTACTAATGACTAGTGCTCCCTAAATCAGTTCTCATTGTACGTAATCCCAGTTACAGACAGGACTGAAGCATTGGTGAAAGGAGAAAAGGGTCTGGGTGGAATACCATTGAACCCATAGAGAATATCCTACATCTGCAACAGAAAATTGCAAAGATTTAGTCCTAAATACAAGAACTGACCTGTTCTTCAACTGTGCTGTCATCAACTGCTCAATGAATACAAATTCATTTAGTCCATGAATATAGATGGCCAATTCCTGGGGGCAACTGACTCTATTAATACAGAGCATGTGCACAACCACCAGTAACAGTAGAACTCTGCTCAGTTTCTGGTGGTTTGACTTCACTGGGGGAAATGGCAATCTCAGAAGGGAAGGATGCTGACACAATAGGCTTCCTAAGATTTCTGTAGTTTTGCTTTAGTAAATACAGACTTTTAAAGAGTGTGGTAATCAATTTATGAACTTAGGCAGTTGATTTGAGACCTTCCACGTCTCTTAATTTTGAGGCAGCTGGTGAGAGAGTTTTTACTCTGACTTCATTATGGAAATTACGATACAGTGGGATGATTATCATGCTCAAAGTTAGACATTGTGCATAAGTGCATTCTGGGCTGACTGGCAGCAGGAGCAGTTGGGAAACTGACCTTGAGAAGATAATCTCCAAATAGACAGAAATGTATTTCTTTTGTCTGCATGATACAGTGTGGAACAGGAAAAAAAGATATGTAATTCACACTATATAGAAAATAGGACTTCAACTGTAACAACAAAATGCAACATAAAATGTGAAAACAGTGAATTGTGGAAGGAAGAGAGTCATTTGAACATAAGGACGTGACCATTGCAAGACTGTCTTGTGTGGCCAAGATCTTCTAAGTCTTTGGCTTCCCAAAATAGTACTCTTCTAGCAAATGTAGACAAAGCTTCTTCATATATGTAAAAAAAGTTAAAAGTTTAGGAAACCAACCAGTGGGGAAGTTGAGGGAAGAACTTATACAGTTTCAGTAGGAGTCAGAGGAATTTCCCTTATGTGGCTCTTGAAAACCTTTTGTGGTTTTTCTCTCAAATGCTGGGGTTCAGCTTCCCAAAGTATTGATGAATAGTCTCCATTTTAAGTCTCAGCTTGTACAGAGGAAGTATAGCTAGCAAGTCTTCTATTTGATAAAGACACACTCTAGATTTTAGCTGCCTGAGTATTTTATCATTTGCAATTATTGGGATCTTCTAGTTTAATTTTCTACAGCATAGTAGCAAGGGATTTTCGTAATTCTTCCAGATGTTCTTGGCTGCAGCAGAGGTCCCAGTCAGCTTGAGAAATGTTTCGCCCGTTGGCTGGTGAAAACTGAAAAAGAAACTTTTCAAATCATTTCTTCAAATGCCTTTCTTTATGCAACATTACTTCCCAGCAAATATTCCTAAGTACTTTAAATTACATAATTGGAGGTGTTTTCATCAGCTCTGATTGCATTCCATATTGCTCATCCTACCTTCAATATGTATCTTCTGGGAGTATTGCTTTAGGTTAGGTATAGCTTCATCTGCTTGGTTGGACACCTCCACTAGAAATGTGGCACAAAGCCTCCTGAGGGGAAACTTTAAGCTCCCCTGGGAACGGCCACCAGACCCAATGCAGACACCAGGAACGTGATGCAGGGCTCGTGTCAATGCATGCACCTCAAGCTTAACTTGTGTGTGATGAAGGCTGTAAAACGTTTGTTGGTGGTGCTTACAGAAGGCAAGCAGACGTGGGGAAGGTGCAGCCATTTGTGCTGGTGGTCTAGCAGACTTGGGTTTGGCTGCAGACTTCACGGTGTTTGCTCAGTCTGTGCAAACTGGCAGCCTTGCTGTGCCTTTGCTACAGCTGTGTTGCATAGCAGATTAATCTTAGTTTGCTGTTCTCTGCCTGTCTCTACTTTCATTCCCAGTTTTGTGGTCTGTCTCTTTTGGTGTACCAGCCATGCATATTTGTCACAGATGTGTGTTTTGCCTAGGTAGTGTTTTCTCCCGATTCTTTTCAGTCTTCCTGATCCAGCTGCTTCCTACTCCCCGTTTAATACATCAGTTAAAAGTTTAGTGTATTGCTTATTGTTTTTAAATTGTTAACGAGGGTGTTACGTAAATCCAGGACATGGGTACCATTCTGGACTTTTCTTTACCTATCATTGTTTCATACTGTTTTCACTTATTATCTGTCAGCAGTCTTCATTTATATTCTTTTAAGGAGAGTTTGCACTGTGTGTGCATTTGTTTTGCAGGTGGAGTGTTGTGTGGTATGGCATTGTAGTCTGTATTCTGCAAATACTGCCTTTGTTTCATTGCCTCACTGATTCTTTAACTAAAATATAAAATCAAAATCAACAGTGGTTCTTTTTGAGCCAAGTTTAAATATTTTTTTAGTAACTAGTATTTTTTTGCTAACTTTTGCACAGATAAAAAGTTTAATTTTTAGTGTTGTCGCCAGGGAAAGCAGGTAGATTGTTTAAATACAAAATCTCTATCTTTTTGCTCATAACTCTAAAATAGGCTGAAGTCAGCCTATTAAAATCTGAATAAGTGTATTATAATCTGAGGTAAATGCTGACACCTTGAAATTATTTGCGTCTCTTATGGCATGTATTTATTCAGTTTTGTAGTTTTATTCATATTTATTTCTCTAAGTATGGAAAACCCAAAATACTGTTTGACCTCTGAGCTCAGGCTGTTTGGCAATGTTAGATACTTGCTTGCTCTTTTAATGTTTAATTGGGAAAAGAGTCTATTTTTTATTTGTGTGTGTTCATTATGGGTTTAAAAACAGAGAGGGATGTCATTGCAAATGCAGCCTTACTTCTTCTCAAAGTGAAGGTAGACTGAAGGAACAGGGTGTCAGTGGCACCCAGGACAAATTGTATTTCTATTGTCTTTGGAGGACAGAAATTGAATTCAATAGAAAGTGAAAAAATTATTGTGTTCACTTCTAAAATTTGTAGTGAATTTAGTTCTGTAGGTGTGAAACCTAATAGAGGAAACCACGAAGAAGGTGCCTTAGTGGAAGAGTCTGTGTGTTGCTCTTTCTCTGCCAGGAAAGTTTTTTAATGAAGTAGGGATACCTGTGAGGGGCATTTTTCTTAAATGCTTAAGCTTTAAAAGCTGTTTGTTGCACAGATCTGTCTGTGTTTTTGGCCAAGTAGATTTGGACATGCCTGAGGTGAGAGGGCATGTCAGCTGTCGTTGTCTGTAGCTGGGAAAGTGTTTTCCAGTACAGGAGGGATTCATGCTGCAAGCAAGAGTCTAAGAGCTTTGTTGCTTGGGAGCAGAGTTTTATGTGGAAGGGAAGTTTGTGCCCTGTGGAAGTCTTAGGGGATTAAAGACACTCTGGAGGTAAACAATCCAGACCCACATTTCTGTAACATTCCCCATGTGGGAAAGGGAATGGCAGCTGTAGTTGCATTACAACTCTTCCCAATGTAATCACCATCGCATCAGGGCATTGAGCATTCAAGTGCCTTAGCAATGTCTTCCTCTACTAACACATATTAGACCAGGAGACAGATGTTTATGTCATGTTATTTTATTCCTCATCAATCAGCAGTTTCCCAACCATCTTATTTTTAACTTGATTATTTACTAATGAGCAATAAAACCCACCGTGCCTACAGCAATGTTTGCACAGTGGGTCGTGAAATAGCAACACACATGCTTAGTTTTATTTCTTTTCATGTTTACCACAAATCAAATCCTTTCCTAGTGTCTGTGTCCTTGTTTAAACCTAAATCACATCAGGGTATTTGAGTTCTTTCAGTTGTTTCCTTTTAGTTACGGTCACAGCATTTTGTCCACTGAAGTCTTAGCAGCTTGCAGCAGACTTGGAGACCAAGCCAAATAATTTCCCTAAAGGCTATATGTCGGGATGCTGGAAATTCATTTCTGATTTTTTCTGGCTTCCTTAGCCTGCATTAATTCTGATTTGTTATGAAGTGGATCAAAGCTAATAGGAAGTGAAGCTTCTTTCAGCTAAAGTAAGTAAAGGGGTTGAGGTGAAGGAGTCCAAAGATGCCATGAGGCAAGATGGCTCTTAAATTTTAGAGTGACATATTCAAAACTCTGTAGTCGTGGAACACACTGCCTCATATTATCTGCTTGTATAGCCCTACCCCTGCAGAAAGCCAAAAGAGGCTTTGGTTTTGTACCCAACAAGCAAGTTCACAACAATGACAAAGCCAGAGTTGAAAAAACAACATGACCAGGGTGTATGGATGACCTTAGGAGGAGTGAGGAGTTCCATTAATGTGAGCAATTATTGAGAGAGGGATTATAAAGCCACCATTCATCGCATCTATTGAAGAAGAAACAAAAAAACCCTGTCATGTTAGAAAGAAACGAAGCATATGGAATAACAATGTAATTTTCTTGAAAACTGATGTAGCTAACAGGAAAACAGAGAACATATATGTATTGAAAGGGAGTAAAGGCTGAGAAGCCAGAAACTATAATCATAAAAATTTAACTCTAGAATAAACTAATCATTGCATGACAGCAAATTAAAAATAAAGCTCTGTACAAACGGAATTGTCTTTTCCTCTGCTGAAGTTCCAGTGTTTCAAAGTTATGACATCTGAATTACAGCACCCTAGAGTCTGCTAAGACTTAATTACCCAGAGTATGCTAAACTGCTTGTGTCAATCTCGCTCTCCCAAGTTCCTTTTCTTGGAGGGAAATTAAGGCTCCCAGTGCCTTGGTTTTCTTTAATAATGAAGTGCACTGCAGCTGAGGGCAGTGTCAGCGATGCAAGCTTTGCTCCTTGTGCTGGGGGTTTTATTCATTTGTGGATCTTCCTGAAGTTTATTTCACAGCCTTTGCCTTTCTTCTGAAGGAAATCCAGTGGCTTGCATCAGCTGCCTTTACCTTGGCTGCGTTGCTTGTCAAGACTGAGATACTTGACTGACTGCTATAACTCTGTAAATGTTGTAGTTAATTAATGTCTGCCGTGACAAGATGGGTGATTATGGTTTCTAAGTAAATTAGTTGAAAGTAACTGTAGAAAACAGTAGAGAGAATATTAGCTGATGGTTATTTTCAGTGCAAGTGACTGCTCCTCTCCTTTGTTGACTTTATCAAGGTTAGGGATTGTCTGCACAGAATCTTGCACCATTGCAGCTAAATGTTTTTGGTTTGGTGGGGCTTTTTTCCCCCAGTAAATGGATGAATATCTGACATATAGACTGGCCTTCCTTTTGTCTCTGGCATATTCTTTTCCTTCAGCCAGGGGGCAAACTGCCTCTGCAGAGGATCTTCTGTCTGCCCAAGGTGTGGTCCCCACTGGGAAAGCCTTTTCTGATAACCTGGAAAGAGCAGGTTATCAGAGAAGAGTTACTCCTGCCAGCCCTCAGGGAGTCATTACTTCTAATCTGTATCATTCCGCATTTAAAAGATGGGAGGAGGGAGAAAACACCTCACCTACCAGAGCTCCCATGGTTAATGTGGGATTAGCCTGAGTTTATGTGGAGAGGTTCCATCTCCTGCTATGAGAAAGGGCTGGAGGGGCAGATTGAGGCCAGCAGATGGATAGCTGGGACCTAAGTGGATTAGCTCAGAGTAATGCGCAGCAAGGCCAGGATGTAAACAATACTTATCAACCTGATGCTGAATACCAGGAAGGAGTCTGTTGTAGGAGGATGAATCTGAACCATAAGGATGTACCTGAACAAGGAGAGTATGAAAATTGAGAGGGCTTCTTCCTTTTCTTTTTGTTAAAAAGATATATAAACCCCCAAGAAGAAAATAGCCATTTTTTTCATTCTGTTTTTAAAAGGTTAGATTTTTCCCCCCCTGGCTTCAGATACATTTTTCAGCTGTGGTGGAAGATTTTCTCACATAGTTCTGGTTTTTTATTGCCTGACTATAAAAGACCTTGATACCCACTTTCAACCGTTCCTATAAAAGTTATCGGTATAGCAAAATCCCAGTATCTTCCTTGTAAAGTGCCAGTCTCTCCTTGAAATCTGCCTTGTCCTCTAGTAGGTGGCAGTTTTTTCAGCCCGAGTGCACTGCAGAGAGTTCATTACTCTCTTTGCCTAATCTGCAGTAAGCAGGCTGGAAAGATCCACCAATTCCAGCGTGTCTCAGTGCAATGTGTCTGCTTCTGGCACCTTGCTCCTCATTACCGAGCTCTGTTCTGGACTGGGAAGAAAAATGCTTGCACTTCAAAATACTCCCCAGCCCATTTGCAAACGCTACAACATTTATTATTTTCATCATGTTTAATAGCACAGCTCCTCATTTTCTTGCCCTTTTATTGCTGTTATAGTAATGTGGGCTATGACTTCATATGACTTTTCTAAGTAGGCAGTATCACCTCTAGTTAGCATTTAGATGGGAAAATGTCTGAGGGTGGAAAGGCTGTTCAGAATGTGACAGGTATCCATCTAAAATGAGACTGAGAATATGCTGGAAAGTGATTTACAAGAAAATGTTTGCTCATCAAAAATGACTGTTTTCAAGAGAAAATAGCAGTTCCAATAACACCTTAGCGAAACAAACTGTTTAGATCAAAACAGGAGAAGCAATCCATGATATGTGTAATAACATGGTACCTAATGTCCTCACCATGTAAGTGCATGAATTCATTAGTCAGGTCTTCCTACCTCTGGTCTTCCACGCAGTGGGAGACTGGCCAGGCTCTTTCACTGCATATTAAATTCTTTGATGTAGCAATTTGACCCTTGCAAACTCTAATTGAATAGTCCATTTGCCTAAAGGTCAATTTCTTTTCTGCATACACAAGCTCTCAATTAGTCTTATAAAATAAGGCAATTTCAGCAGGAAGGATGTGGTGAACTGTCCTAGAATGAAAGCTCGGAACAGGAAGAGGATGGAGAAGATATAGGTTATGTCCTTACTCTGAATTAGGCAGGGAAAGGATTTGACTTTGCAACAGTGGCCTTAACCGCTGTGGTATAAAAATGCTGCATGACTTTTCCTCAATCTTTGCTGTTAGACTGTGCTTTGTTGTAAGAAGTATGAAGCATCATTCTTGTGGGGTAAAAAAAAGTCTTGTTACATACTGTAAACTGAGGACAGATTTCTGTACTGATATAGCTCTTTCAGTTATGGGTATGTGTGAACCAGTATGTCTTTCCAGTATGACTGCTAATTTCTATGAAAGCGTCTTACACAACTGTGTTTTCATCCTTCTAAGAGAAATTGCCAGATGCATATAGAATAACATATGTACAAGCTGAATTTATTATCCTAATTTTGTTGCTACAACTTTATGCTTGGTCAAACCAAAGCTGGTTCAGTTCAGCTTTCTGAAACTCTAAACTGAAGCCCCTGATACAAATTTTGTTTTAGTTTGTGTGCTTTTGCCAAGTTCTGCTTAAGATTGCAGCCTTTATGACTCAAGCCATCAATTCTTCTGAAACTGATCCTAAATACGTATTTATTATCAAAAATAATAAAAAAAACTAAAAATCAAAAAAAATTCAAAAAATACAGATTTCACAAGATCAGCTTCATCCCTACCCTTCCCCCCCTCATTTTCTTTTTTCCCTTTCTCTCATTTTGTCTTTCTTCTCTTTCTCTCTGCCTTCTGTTTCACTCTACCCCGTATTCAAAATCCACATCTATGTGTTTATACTAGAAGGGACCAACTTATAGCAATTTCCATGCCAAGTGTATAATTTACTAATAAAACTTCTAAAGTTTTTGTAGACTCTCTGAATTTTGTCATTCCTTTTCCACCACAGGCATCTATGAATCTTGGGTAGTCCCTTCTGCTTTGGGGTGGGATGCCACACACTGCCATAAATCTCTTGGCTAGGCAGAGCTAAAAGGAGTAAAAGAAGGAGATTTTAGACACTGAGGAGAGCAGGTGTTACTAGAATTATGTACTGGGAGAAGTAATAGATACAGAACTTTTAAAAATCAGTTTGCTTTCCTCCTGGCATTTCACTTTTTGTCATAAACTCTTGGGTAGTGTCATGGAGTTCTGCTAAGCAGATGGTGCTTTTTATTTCGGTGGTGTCTGCTTATTGCTTGTGGATGATGTGATTTTTCTATGTAGTTAGTTAAAGTGTGACTTAAGGTTCTTTGGCAGTCCAAGTTGTTATTTAGAGAGTTTTAAAATATAAGTCACGGTTACTTATTGTTCATTTTAGTTTACACAAGCTTAGCAGTAGGTGTGCTTCTAAAAATACAAGAAAACACAGATATCTAAGTGCACCTGTGGAGGTTTTCAACAAGCTTAAGTCTCTGCTCAGGGGAAGGAATTGGTATTTTCTACCAGCTGCAGGTTATACAAGAAAACTTTTCAACAGTAGGGGTAATGAAGAGAGATGGAGCTTGTAGAGCTCTTGAGGAATTGGTTGGACAAACATCTGTCAGGAAGAGCTTAAGTATGGGAGGTGCAATGAATGACTGACTGAGGTATCTCCACAGGAATTCACATCCAATTCCTAACCTAACAGGCTTTCTAATCAGGTCTTCAGATAGCACACAGATGGATGGTGCTGGCCTGATTCTTACAGTTGTGGAATGTGCCCCTCTGAGCAGTGGTAGAGGAAATGCATGTGTGTTTTTACTCCGGTGTTTTGGCTTTCCAGGGAACTCCTGGGATATGGATCTTACAGAGATTTGCTTTACCTTTGCTTTGGTTTTGAGGTATTTTTTTGGTTGGATTTGTTTTGTTTGGTTTCTGATTCCCAATTGGCTCCTTCCTTCTGTCAGCCTCACATCTTTACTAGTTTTTCAGGCTACTTGAAGATTCCAACTCTGGTTCAGTAAAAGCAGATTGATCTTTCTTCTGGGTGGTTTGTCTTGGGAATAAAGTTTGGGAACTCATATGTATTGGGTTGAAAATCTGGGATGCTATTGACAGCCACTGAAATGAAATGGCAGAGCACTGGCTGGGATGCTGCACTAGTTCCTTTTGCATCACTGGAAGGGTTCTAAGAGATTGCCCTAAAGTGGTGCCACTAAGCTGTATTATCTTTCTAAGGTATTTTATTAGCTTGGGCTGTATGTGGAACTTCCTTTAAAACTTCCTAAACGAGAGTCTTCCAAGCAGCCATTGCACTCCTCCTGTTACTTTTTTAACACTTAGTGAATGAGATGAGCTATTAATAATTTGTACTCTACTTTACTTACCATAAATAAGTGAAAGCTTTCCATCACATGTTAAATACTGTGAAACACTGCAATCAAAGGAATAATGAGCATGTTAGCCTCTAACTTGCCTGACATTTATTTCAATTCTGCTACTCTAATAGCACACTTTAAATTATCCTTCCATCTTTCAAGACTACAGGTAGTTTATTTGACACACACATTCCCATTTCTTTTTAATGTGCTTTTTTATTTTTATTACTGTTGTCTAAACTGTTTGAAGAGAATGTCATTCATTTGTATCATTACTGGAAATACTGTGTATCTGTCACACACTTCCCACACTAGCACTGAAGTTAAAACACTTAAAGGATGGCTAAAGGAATAGTAACAACATATGGATCTGCAGAAGCTCCTCATACACAACACAAATATAGTGCCCCTACATAAGATCACTGCAGGGAGGGCTTTTCAGCCTGCCTCTTTCCTTTGGTTTCCCTCTGTCCAGTTCTTCAAAGGAGAAGGTGCTGGAGGTGTCCCAGTGTAATTAGTGAATATGACTATATTGTGAGTGTGGGCAATGCTTCATCTTACTCTCTATATAAATAGATCATCTTGATGCCTTTTCAGACATCAAGACAGCCAGTGTTGTGGTGATCTTATTTCTTCAGAAAGGATAATTATGACAAATGTTTCCATCACCTATTGCTAGTGCTTTGGGAAAGGAAGAAGCCTGTGATGGCAATTAGCTCCTGTAGACAGCAGGAGAACTTAAACTGAAACTATGTGTGCTTTGGTGTTAACTGTTTCTTTGGCAGAAATCAGTGCTCACTGTAGTCCAACTTTTCCGTGGGCACAGCATTTGGGCTAAGTGAGCAGAGTATCTCAACACTGAGTGGTGGCACTACAGAAGTCACAGAAATTTGAACCATGAGCTTGCCTGCTCCATTAGTCTCCAGGCTCCAGTTTGTCTGAATGAAATTCTGACTTTCCAGTTTCTCTCAATTCTGTCTTTGATGTTTCTGACGTGATCCCTCTCAGACAAAATCATTGGCTAACTTCTTCCAGTCCTGTTGACTCACTCACTTATGAGGTGTCTTCTTCATTTTTCAACAGAGATGCTTCTAGCACCAAAACACAACAATGTAGATCCCAAATCCTTTTGGAGGGGTTGTAGCAACAAGCCTGTCAATGACCTGTTCCAGTTGTGAGACTTTTACTGGCTATAGAGGCTGGAGCAGGTCTCTCACAACTATTTGTAGCATTTGAGTCAGGAAACCCTATTGATTCACTTGAATTAAGCTTGGCTATGTAGTTGGTTGAATTTTTAGGTCCTCTTAGTTATATGCAGTAATAGCAGCACCTCACTGGTAGTCTACTCTCTAAATATTTCCAGTAGCCCCAGCTAGTCTGTTTGTGTGCTGACGTCTGGTTTGGACCTCCCAGCATGTACTAGGGTGTGGTGTTAAGGCACATGGCTGGTGAACACCATCATTGCTCTGGGGTAGTAATCTAACATACTCTAGTACACACCTCTTGTAGCTGTTGTGGAAGAAAGGGCTTCAAATGGACTTTACCTGGGGCTTTTCCTGGTCTCTTGAAACCACTGTGACTTCTGTCTCAGCAGTGACCTGCAGTTGCCTTCTTCCTTAAGAATACAGACCAGCAATAAAGCAACCTACAGCAGAATTACCAGAGTTGTTAACCTCCATCATCCAGTTTATACATCTGAAGTTTGGCTTCCTTTTCAAAATGGCTTACATTAGCCTGCTTTCTTGATGGTCATGATATAGAGTGAGCAGCTTGTGATAATCTTTACATAAAAAATACTAACATAAGGTGATTCTCATTCACTTTTTGGTTAATACTTGGGGACTCAGCTCATTATCTCATAGAGATGACCTGCATCTGTCCTACTTGAAAGTTTTCCGTGTGCAGAAATTGTAACTCAATCTCTATTCCTAAGGCTGAAGACCTTTTTACCTCCCATCAGATGGCAGAGACACTTGACTGCCTTTGTCCATTATGGCTGGCTTTTGTTCTTGCTCCATTGCAAGACTGATTAACACTGTAAATTAGTTTGGTTTTCCAAAAGGAAAAATTATATGGGTAATTTTTCACTTGCCATGCTTAAAGTATCACTTAATTCTTTCAGGTTCTATGTTATACCAAAATATATAGATAATGGAGATTACAGCATGCATACATATCAATTTAACTATACTTCAGTTATCAATTTTACCAGGCACCTGGCCAGTATGTGGCTGTTCTAAGTGTTTGTAATGCCAGGTAGCTCTTCACTGGGATGAGCTGCATGTAAAGATGAATGTGTTTGAATCTTCAGTAAATATTCCTCAGTATCAGTGCCATGCATATGCATAACCTCTTTTTTTCTTAAACTCCTGCAATAATCCTGACTTCCACAGATGATTTTTATGTACTCTGACCAGATGTCCAAAGTGCAGGTTGCTGGTTTTCACTTTACACCTTTGTACTTCACGACTTTACTCAATCAAGGATTTGCAGCTAATTTCTAGATAGAAGGTATAAGATTACCAAAGAGCATGTCTATTTACATCTTCTTGTATCAGGTCATGAAGGAATGTTAGCAGCAAGGACTCAGTAAGGTTGTCCTACCATTACAATTGCTTTTAACACAAACTTTGAATGTCCAAAGCTTGCCTCTTCTGAGTCACCCAGATCTACATTTTCACTCGTTAAAAAATGTAAAGAAGCTTGCAACACATTTATCATTATTAGTTCTCTGAAAATGCCAATGCAATTCCTCGGTGATTTGCATGGAAATACTCTGTAATAACACTGAACTTGTATTGGACAGGGCTGAACACTGGAGCTTTCCTACAGAGTGATAAACTAAAAGAAGCCTCATCCTTTTGTTGGGAAAGATCATTTCAGATCCTCCAAATCAGATGACTTCTCACTTTGTGCATCATTCAGATAATGTCTTACTGCCTCATATAATGTTCAGGTCTGTTTTTAAGACCTGCTTGTAGACACATGACAGGCACAGCTTTAAAGACTGACTCAAAATAAAAAAGCAAGAAACTTTGTAGAATATATTTTCTCTTCTGAGATTGAGCTTTTTGGAGCAGGGTCATGGCTGCTTTAATTGGAGGCTGTGTCTGAGGCCCCTCTATTAACACAGAATAGTAGAAGAGGGATTGGTAAGTAAGGGGGGAATTCTCCTGGCAGCATCCAAGGCCAAAAAGCATTATTTAGTCTTGACAGCTCTTCAGAGCCTGGCTCCTCATAAAGGTAAGAGTTCAATTCTGTGATGGTGGGGAATGGTCCAAAGAGCTGACTAAAAATAAGAATTCCACGTGATTTCAGTCTATTCTAAGTAATAATGTCTTTCTGAGGCTACTTACATGAGCCATATTTGAAGCCACACACCATGGCTGGGATCATAGAATATGTGACAAAAAATCTAAGGGGAATGGCAAGTGGCCACAACTTTGTGAGCCAACCCCTTCCTGTGAATGTGTTTCTTTGGGGGGGGTAAGTGATCTTTCTCAAGGATTTTTCCGTCAAAAAATATTGTCAAAATTCCTCACTGAGCTTAAAATTAGTCTGAGCACTATAAGATGTTCCCCTGCTCACTGCAGGAGGTACCCACATCCACAGGCATGCAGCAGCCAGAAAGGGAAGTAGCATTTCTTTATTAATGCTTCTCTCTCTTTTGAGGTCAGGGGAAAGGGATGGAGAGAGCCAAGACAGTGATAAGGTGCTTTATAGGAGGCAATGGATAATTATTACTGTCAGTCTTCTCCCTCAGTCATTTTCACTGGAGCACTGAGGAGTTTTGGTTCAGTTTTGGTCCTTGAGCAGTTCCTGACACAGCATGACTGCCTTCCCCTTCTACAATCAGTAAACAGCGTGCTCTCACTCTCTGCTGTTTTGTACTCTGGCAAGAAAAAAATTCAAGCTGGGTGACCTGCCAAGGTAACCTTATAAATTTCAGTGACTTTAAAAATTTCATCAACCTTAACCATATGTGCTGAATGCCCCCAACAGCTGCGGGTTAAGAAGGGCATTCAACATGTAATTACCTCAAAACTGACTTTTTCTTCTGCTTAGTGCCCATGAGTCTATCCTTGCCATGGCTGGCTGGCTCCCATTCAAGTGATGATCCAGCATGCTGGTGATGCAGCAGCCCCTGCTGAGCCCACTGAAGCATGGGGCAAGCTGTGGGGGTGAAGTGCTGCCTTTCACCTTTTAATTGTTTTTTACTTTTTTTTTCCCCAAAAAAAATCTGCAAAAATATATCCAATTTTTGTTTGGGTTTTTGTTTTGCTTTGCTTAGTTTTTTAATGGCCACTTATTAGTCCCCCTCTGCAAACAAATAATTTTGCATAGGGCTTCTTGGGCAATTGCAGCTTTACTCACTATCCAGTAGTAACTAGTTTACTACTGTTTAAACTGTTTAACTACTACCCAGTAGTAGCTGGGCAGACTTGGGTCACACTTAGGAAAGGGAGGACTGAATGAAACCTCACTTATTTACAGTCTGGTGCTGAGTGTTGCTATCCATATCCAGGACATTCATTATCTGAATGGCTGGTGGCTTTTGAAAACAAAACTGGTCACTTGTAGAAAGTGTGCTTAGATCAGTAATTCTCTGGGAGAGCTTGTTTTTTCCTACTAGAAATGTTGGCTGAGGTGATAATGATGCCCCATGGAGTGGGGAATGCTGGCTGAATAAACCCATCAGTAATTTTAGAAGCATGATAGCGCAAACAGAGCTACCCTAGGTTTGGTGTGTGTGGTATTGCTTGTAAAGCAGTTAGGAGATTATGCTGTTCAACCTGAGGGTAAAGGAGCTCAAGTTCCTGTTTGCTGCAAGACATTTACATCCACTTACCAGAGGAGAAAGACACTACCTCTATCACATGGAGGTGCCTCCTTGTTGTGAAGTGTATTTGCTGTGGCAGGCCAGTTAACTGTGTTATATTGAAAGTAATACAATTGGGAAAGAAATTCTGAGCTTAAACCTGAAAATGTTGGTCCTCTTTGTAGGAGAGTTGTGCATCCAAGTTTCTGGACTTGAGTAGGTGCAGTGATACTGACCCTGAGAGTGGGATTCATCTGACCCTGAGATCAGCTCAATCAGAGCATGATGCTAATAATGCCAAGGTTGTGGGTTTGATCCCTGTATGAGCCATTCATGTAAGAGCTGGACTCAAAGATCCCTGTGAGTCCCTTCCAAATCAGAATATTCTGTGATTCTGTGATTGGAGATATCTGCTCTAGTTATCTGTCTGGGCTTTTTTAGTCTATGGACAGCAATACAAACTTTTAGGGCACAATTCATTGCATCAAAAATTGTGTCCTTAGGCATCCAAAAATCATCACATGACTTGTAACCCTGAAGGCCAGTTTGTAACCACTTCTGTGGCTATTGATGGGTATGTCTGCAGATGTCCTAAGCAAGATTACTGCATGGGGGCCTGATGAGGGAGATGAAAACTAATTCCTGAAAGTGGCTTATGCCTGAAAACAGAAATCACTTAATTTTTAAACTCTTTGTAATGTCCCGTAGCCTGTGACCTTCATTAATACTTTGTAGGAATGCAGTGGCCCATGAGAGAATTTAGTGCAGTGCTGTGGTTTTCTTCCTTTCTGATCTCTGATAAAGTTGGAAAGATCAGCATTCAGATGAGCTACTGCCTGTTTCTAGTTAGGAATTGGGCTTTTTTATTCCTAGCAGGTCTGCCTCTAATAATGTTCATGAATCTGACTTTGCCATCACAATCACGCATTGATTAAATTCAGCATTTGACTCCGTTTTCAAACTTGAGTAATCTGTCACCATCTATAGGTAGCCATTTTGCTAAATATTCTTCATATCAAACTTCTGTGTATTTAATATAAAGTTTTACCTAAATCAGTAAAAGAAATTAATTCAATGTTGGCATTACCATTCAGGAAAAGGCCTTTCTTCATACCCAATGTTTACTTACATAGCGAGTGGCTATCACTATATTACTTCTCCACACTTTATTACCATAAGCCGCAATCTATTGCAAGTAGTGATGCAGGCACAGTGGTGCAGAATCAATTAGTTGTTTTTACATTACACATGCAGCCTCCACATTTCCTGAAGTGACACCAAAGACAAGCTTTAGCAAAAATCCTGTAATTAAAGTGGAAGCTCGGCCTGGCTGCTGTTTTATCGGCATAATGAAGAGGACCAGCAGACGTTGCCTCCATGATCAGACTCCTGCACTGGCCAAAGTTCAGCACTATTTCAAACCAGCAGCAAAGCCTGGAAGTAGTCAGCTGGTGGAATCGACAGTGCCAGTGTTGTAAATCAGCAGGGGCCCTGTATTTTCAGAGCCATAGCAGTGCAGCAGAAACACAGGTCTGATCTCCTGTGATTTCTCATTTTGGTGCTCAAAGGCTGCTTTTAATAAAAAAACCATGAATCCTAAAAATTGTCGTGCCGAATTATAATTTATTTATCAGTGGTTGCTCTAAATCTTGATGGGGTTTTTTCCTGGGCTGTAGTACTTAAAAAAGAGAAGAGCATTCTCCCCTTTTTAATGCACCTCATCATGAAGGGTGCACCTTGAAGGTGAGGAGGTATAATGAAAACTATGATTTTTTTGTTGTTGTTGTTTGTGTATTCTGTTGTCAGTTTATTTCAGTGATGGCAGGATTATAAATCTGAGAACCTGGCTTCTGGTCTGGCTTACACTCAGATGGACAAAATGCATATTTTTATATCCTTACTGTATTTTCTGAGATTATAACTAGGAAAAATGCTTAATGAATAAAAACATGTTAACACAAGCTTTTTAGATCCCTTGACATCTCCTGGGTTTGTTCCCTTGTATCTAAATTGAGGTGATGACACCTACCCTTCAGGTGAGATTTTTTTTTTATCATTTTGGTAAAAGGTTTGAGAGGACAGAAATTAAGCTGCTCCCCTACTCTTCTAAATACACACTCCCTTCACTCTCAGTCCTGCTGAGCTGAGCAGATTTTTGAGGAAGTCCCTTTGCTCTTTTACAGTTACAGATTATATCTAGACAAGACACTTGTCCCTGATCAGTAGGAACTGTTCTTGCAGATGCAGAAATGGTCATTCAAGACATCTTTTGATTATAGGTGAGATACTTAGGTTTTTAGGTGATTTAAGATAATGCATAGTGAAAGACCATGCATATGCTGGGGTTGTCATGTAGGACTATGAGCCAGCTAGATACAAGAATTCAGCAGACTGGGGAGTCTCACATTTCTTTTAAGAGCATCTTTAAAACTGGCAGCTTGACAAAAATAATTTGAAATTTTTACCCTGGAATTTTTGAATAGAGTTCCTCTATTAGGGAATTTTCAATGAACACCCTGTTCAAGATGTAGCTTTGAAGGAGGTGATGAGATCCCAGAGAAATATGTTTCTGAGTTTGCTTCAGGCTGGATGTGTGGCTAAGAAAGGAGCTGTTTGGGTGAGCTATCCCTTACCCACTGGTCAGAGTGCCTTGTGGTTTAAGAGAGGGACACTTGGAACTGACTCTTTGGTTACACTCAGAAAATTTGAAAGAAACTAGTTTGGACAACAAAGCAAGCAGTGTTTTGATGTTTTAGCCAAGCTGAAGAAGGCTTTGTAAATGAATACACTTAAATATTCAATTTTGGTATTCCTGCCAGCAATATTCCCTTTTATACATGCAGGAAATATCGCTGTGGTCATAAATACCTCAAAAAACATGTAAAGTATTTCTAAACGCAACACCTTGAAAACTTACTCAAACCTGGAAGAAGATACATTATGATTTGCTTTTTGGAGATACAATGAGTCACCTGTGTCACAAGGGAAGTTAGAGTTTGCATTTCTATTTCTGAGTTACAGAGGTCATGTAAAAACTGTAGTGCAGTCATTTGGTGCTGGATTGACAGAACATTTTGGCCTAATCCTTATTTTTCCATCAGCTGCAATTCTGCTTTGCAAAATTTGGAGCTGTCAGGATCAGGCAGGTTTTTATTATAGCATATTAAACAGCTTGCTATTTAAATATTTGGGTGGGAGGCACTACTTAGACAGACTTAGCTGATCTGTCTTTAAGACTGCCTGTGACAGATCAGGTAAGTGGTTTTTTTAACCCTGGCAAAATCCCCTGCCACAGTTTATTTGAAAAGCCTGAGCCAAAATAGAGGAAAGCATGCTGCACAAAGATGAACATAAAACAAAGAGAAACTTGGAGGGTTTTTTGGGAATCATGGAAAACTGTGGAGCTGACATTTTGCAGTGAGTAAAATAAAAGTACTTTGTATTATTTGTGACAATACCCCCCCTTTGAAATACAGGGGATATCACTACAGCCAGAAATAGTTCATGAGAAGGGTACACTTTTTAAATGCAACACAGCCAGCAGTAGAAAATCAAGCAGTGAATGGATGTCTCTGAAATAAATACACTTGGGCTGGCTCATCACAACTTTGTGAGCCGTGTGCAGTGTCTTGTAGGAGAGATGTGGCTGGTGGTGACATCTCCATTGCCAGTTTTATACCACTTTACTGTAAAAATCACCCAAGTAAACAGCAGATAGCAAGAACAAACAGCAGTGGGCCATCTAACAGTATTCTTTCCCTCACAGAGCAAACCTCTCTAAGTGAGAAAGGGATGACTTTGGGGTGGAATAGGGTGGTGAGACACTGGAGCAGGCTGCCCACAGAATTCGTGGATGTCCCATCCCTGGCAGTGTTCAAGGCCATGCTGGATGGGGGCTCTGAGCAACCTGCTCTAGTGGAAGGTGTCTCTGTCCGTGGCAGGGAGGTTGGAACTAGGTGATCTTCAAGGTCTCTTCCAACCCAAACCTTTCTATGATTCTGCAATAAAAGAGCAGAGGAAAGAAGGGGGAAGAGTTTTTCTGGGCTCTGGAGCATGAGAAAACGAAGTAAAAGGATCAGGATGGGTTGGATGGAAAGTTGACTGATAGCAGTGTAGTGATGTATCTGGTTTGTATTACTCGGCAATCTCTGTGCATTACTTGGCAAAATGTGGAGGCTATTCTCAGTGAGGTTACAATGACAGGATAATAAAATAAGCACCTAAAGTAAGATGCCACCTTCTTCTAATATAGAAAGTCAGTTAATCATCCTGTTAACAAATAACACATAAATTTATTACCATGTCATTTGCTGTGATGCAGTGGTAATTCAAGAGTGAAACCCTCTGTACATCGTTTAATGCAACACTTTTGAAAACACATGACTTAACACACGACTGCTGCTCTTTCCTTCTGGATCTTGTGGCAGATTGGAGGAGTGAGGCTGCACATGGATGCGACATTTACCATCACCCTGGTGAGCGCTGTCATTATTCCCAAAGCACCCCCAGCCTCTTCCAGGTGGAGAGGAGTGTCCATTTGGAGACATCAGTAACAGTTCAGGCAATGGGGCAGTTTGTGTGACTGACACCACTGAGTAGATTTCCAGCTGTTGTAATGAGAGCTTAATTATCCATTAGTAAGGTGTGTGCCTGAATGAGGCTGGAATCAAAGAGCAGTATGTGATCCACCAAGGACATGTGCTCTTTGTATTGGGAGTGCAGTAATGTCCCCTCCAAGTGAAAATGCTAAATGGGAGCCACATCCTGCCTCACTTTTAATGTGGAAAGAGAGGGGAAAAGGAGCAATTTAGCCTTGGCTTCTTTAGACTCTTTATAGAGCATACTGAAACTTTTCTTACTTTGGAAAGAGCTGGAGTCTTACAGAAGTCAAAGTGTTGATGTGTATGCGTATGTGAATGGATGTGGATGTGGATGTGACAGCTGTAATGCTGGCATTCAAGAAGTAAAGTAAATTTCACTCCTAAGGAAAAGCTTTGCATGTGGAACCCACTGACTTGTTTGACCAAAGGATATTTTCCAGAAAGTCATACAGCCTTCATCTGAAATTTCAGTAAGTGGAGTAACTGGCACTTCCCCTGGTAGTTTGTTTCAAAGGTTAATCACCTTCTCTGCTAGAAGAAGAGGCATTAATTCTCATTTAAATTTATCTAGCTTCAGCTTCTAGTCATTGGTTCTTGTTAAGTCATTCCCCATTAGGTTAAATAGGCCCTTAATATTGGCGTTTTCTCCCTGAAAAGGTAGAGCTTTGCTGTAATCAAATCTCTTCTTGGTCTTATTTTGAAAACTAAACAGCTTTAACTTCTGAAGTCCTTCACCTTAACAACTTTTCCCAGCTCTTTATGGTGTTACATAGGTTCTCCACTTTTATTTAATTCTTGTAGAAGGAAAATGCAGAATGCTATATGATGTTCTGATATTGTTCCCACCCATGAGATAGATAGAGGGAAAGTTACCTTTCTCCTAATTGTTGCTTCGTTTATCCAACCCAAAGCTATATTTCATATTTTTGCTACATTGTCTGAGACACTTCTTCACTCAGTCCAACTTGCTGTTTTTCAGAGAACAGAGGCACTGTATCATTCATTAATTGTTGGAGAAGGGAACTTTCCTATCTTTTGCGGGGTCCCTAATAAACAAAGACACTACATTCCAAAGAAGAAAATAGAAACTTCATGTGGCAGTCCAGAGATTATGGAAGGAATGGACACCCTTAATGGCAAAAAGAAATCTACTGTGTAACACGCTTTTGCTTTATTGCCAGTAGGAGACCTAATAGAATTTTTTTTTTGTGCTTCAGCCAATTTTAAAGTCCAGTGGGAAGCAGCCACTGAGTTTGAGGTCAAGTTTTCAGAAATAAGGCTCTGATATAGTGATCTAAACTCAGAAACCACTCTGTGCAAAAGTATCAAGAAGCCGTTTATGAAATTACTTGGTAACATCTAAGGACACCTCTATAAAGGAGATTTCTACGCTTCCCTAATTATAGAACTGACCATGCTGTACATCATATATGTGCAGTCTCTTCAACAAGCTGTCTTTCATGTCAGATTTTCTTGTCTTTATCTTGTCAAATTGTAGCGTTTGGGTTATTGATTGCTGGTTATGTTCTGTTCAGCTCTCAACAGCACTTTAGCAAAGTCTTTTCTAGGTTATGTGATTGTACCATATCTGTCTGCCTGTTTTTCTTCAGTGAATCTGCTGTAAAAATTTGATAGAGGTGAAAAGGTCTCAGATTATTACCTCTATGCATTTCATAAAGCAAAGTAACTGGATGGAGGAACTCTGCTTGGAAGGTCTCTATTGTGGGCTCCCCTCAGTGAAAGCAGAGGAAAGGTTTTGTGTGTTCTAACTGTAAGAAATTATGTGACTGGAGCTCAAGCCCTAGCCCAGGTGCACAATTCCTGTTCCTTCCTGCTTGTTGATGCCACAAGCTCATACAGAGCATCTTCTGATGCATTTTTACTGCTTTCATACAGTCCATATATAGGGTGTTCTTTTCCAGGTTAAATGACGTTTTTTTCATTTATTTCTAAGCAGGACTGCAATACTGAACAGACATTTAGAGGATGCAATGAAAGTACAATGTACATGGTAATAGTATAAGAGGTAGACATGCAAGTATGTGTTGCTGTGTCAAATTAAGCATGTGGGGGTCAAGGATTGCCAGAAGTAAAGCAGTTTCATGTTGTTTTAATTTCCTTCTTTCATGTATGTGATTTATAATCCAGATTCTGGGGTGACAGGTGCCTGTTATGTATATTCACCCTGACAAAAGCGTATTTTGTAATTATACTGAGTGCATAATGACAAAAACTTTGTTATGAGGTGGATGAGCTGTTGCATACAGAATTCTTCATTCACCAGTCATACTGTGCCATCTTAGCATTTTTGATTTGAATATTTAGAAGCGTGCCGAGTTGTGGGTAGGGAGAAGGTGGGATGAGGCCCCAAGATGCAGCATTCAATGTGAACTATTTCACACAAATGCCATGCAGGAGACTCCTTTACATCCACAGCATGGAGCAGACCTTTGCAGTTTGTGAGGCAGCAGGTAACTCTTGGTGAGAGAGCAGAGCAGCAGCCAGACTGAAGAACTGTGAGTTTCTCACCCAGCTCTCTCGCTCTTGCCAGCAGAGCATTGCTGAGAGGTCCCTAAATCTTAAATTCTGTGTGGGAATATGCTCCCAGGCTTTTCTTGACCTTTTTCTGCCCTTCCCTCCCCGAGGTAGCTAGTCTTGCATGGATCAACATGTATGAACTGTTTTATGGAGGTGGTATAATTTGGCCACATTTGGATAACTCCTCAATGTGCATGTGCTCCTGGCACTAGGGTAGCAGATAAGCTGTGTTTTGCTCTTCCAAAGCATAATCATGTTCAGGCTGTTCCATAAAGTGATTGTAAATTCTTACATATCAACTGGCTAATACAGAGAAGAGATTTTTTTTTTTAGTTTTTCTAACACTGACTTTCCTGGAGAATAAAAAAAAAATTGTGCATGTATTAGCCTTTGAAAACCTCAGCCCCAAATATTTAAATTTGATTAAATTGAGAGTACTGAAATTACCATATCACTGCTTTAGTGGAATATAGTACAGGCAGCTGTCAATATAGTAACATAAACTGGTACATATAATTTGGTCTTTCATTATGTAAAACCTCCTCTGAATCCTTTGGGTTGCAGATTTGCTTAAGTTGAGTTCCTCCTCACAAATTTCAAGCTAATGAATCTCAGTTACTAGCATTTTGTTATAATGTAAATCCTGTTTAATAATTGTTTTGAAACTTCAAGTGCTAATTTCCTGTACTGCTGAAGGTTTCATATATTGCATTTTCAATGATAAGGGAGTTCATTTGGCATTTTTTAGTCTTCATTGGGAAAGATAGTGCATCAAAACAAGACTAGAGTTCATGATGCAGTGCCCTTTTTGATATTCCAGATAAATAATTCCATTTTAATTTCACAGTAGGAAAACAACTGATTGAGATTTAATGTCATATACGAGGAGCTGCACAATATGTTGGTTATTTGTCAATCTGATGGAAGAGCAGAGGAGTTTACTTCCTTTGATTCCAGCCATCCTATATTTTATGACTGACTTTTACTTGTTTTACTCATTCCAGATAAAATCTGTCATGATTATACATCAGAAAACATTTCATTATTCCATCCATGAGAAATAACTGTAGTCAGTGCAGAAGCAACAGATTGCTGCCTCTTGCAAGCTTTATGGAAGTGTGCTGTAATGAGACTGAGTACCCTGGATCGATAGTTCTCTCTAGTAATACAATCTGCTGTCAGATAACCTCCAACAGCTTTACAGACTTAATGAACTCCCTGGGTTGATGATAAAAATATAATGTAAGGAGGAAACTAAAACAACATCATGTATTAGATGTAGCCCTAGGCAACATTTTATGACCATCTTTCCTTCAGTTGTATATTTTTAATTATAAAGTCAGTATGTATCAAGCACTGTCCTGAAATTCTCCATCAGTGAAATTCATCTTGCTCTTCTCAAGTCAAGTATAAGGAGACTTCATGTAGAGATCTAAATGAGAATTTTAAGCTCTGCATTCACACCACTTTAGTGGTGGTATTTGAACCCGTGAGCTGGAGGAAAAGCCATTTCTCCTTGTGACCTCTTCCCTGCAATTAAACTCTTTTGGAGCAACATACTCCAGTCCCCCTCTGCCCCATCCACAGTAGGATGTTAATTCCTACTGGGTTTTTTGGGATGGAAGAATTCACAGGAAGCAGCACGAATCTGTAGTTGTAGCACAAGCAATGAAAACAAATGTCTGAACTTCTGCTAAAAGTATTGTTTAAGACTCAGAAGTAAGTAAGGTTTTAGGAAATTATACCTATTGTATATCTACTGTATATATATTGTGTATCTAATATGAAGAAGCAAACCTCTTACAGAAGACACTGGATAGCTGTAGGAGTAACCTCAAGTGTGCATAGGTTTGAGCACACTGGTGCAGGAGTTAAGGATTTTTGCCTATGATAGAAGGTGGAAAGCTATCTTAATATTTTGGAGAGGCATTAAAAATTGTTTTCCTACCTAGACTTGGTCAGTAAAAAATTGCCAGTTGTGCATAGTAACAAATTTTTTTTTCAGATTTTCAATCAAGTTAATAAGAACTCTCGTGTGGGTTTCAGACATTACACACTACTTTGTCTAAAAGTTAGGACAAGCAAATGTGGAAGCAGTGTGACCTCTAGTCAGACTGTAAAAGATACACTGTGGTTGTTCTCATTTCTTCTCTTGTCTTTGCTCTCAAAATTAAAAAAAGTGACATTGTGATGCCACTTACTAAATTTCTGTTGAGGATACCTAGACTTCCTCCCAGTAGTTTTGATGCGGTTCCTTAGTGGTTCTAAACCCTGTCATTCACATGCTGCTGCCATTCAGCCTTCCTTTGCTCCTTTGGGGTGGTGGGAGTGCAGCATCCATCCAGGGGCTTCTGCCAAGGTGTCACTCAGATGATGCCAAATGCATTCGTGAAATAGGCACAAAATTTCGCAGCTGGGCTTAGAACCATTGAGGTTGGATAAGCCCTTTAAGATCAACAAGTCTGAGTGAACCCAGCACTGCTGAAGTGAACGGTTCCAGTGATGGCACGATCCACAGCAAAGTGCTCTCTAGTGGGTTCCTGAACCTCTGTGGAAGGGAAGACCTCAGTGGAAGCTGAGAGATCCACCAGGAGCCTGTGGCTCATGTGACAGCAGCTGACAAGACCTGGGTAGGGCCAGAGCAGTGATGGCCAAGCCACTCCCGCGTTTACAGAAGAAGCCCTTGGGGTTGAGGATTATCAAGGAACATGAGAGAGAAATGGACTACTGGAATTGCACCTTGCCTTTCCTGAGACAGGCCCAACGGGCAGACAGAATGCACAATATGGAGGATTCCTTATCCTCTCTCTGCTGAACTCAAGGGTCTGGGGGCAGCGGTGACAAGTTCCTGCCCAGCACAGCAGGCACATCTTCCCTGTGACTCCCCCACATCACCCCAAAATCACAGGCACAAGGATTGTTGTGCAAGAGGAACTAAACGATGATGAGGGCAGTGGTTCATCCAGCATGGCGGTGCCACTGAGGTCAAGTCACCTGCATTGAAACTGCTTCCACAGAGCAGAAAAGACACGTCATTGTCATAGGAGACTGTCTCCTGAGGCGAACAGAAGGCCCAGTGTGCAGCCTGGACCCATTTCTTAGGGAAATCTGCTGCCTCCTTTGGGCCTTGGGTTGAAGATGTGAAGAGAAAGTTTTTTCACCCTGATACAGCTTTCAAATCATTGTCCATTACTGGTTTTTAAGGTTGGCAGCAATGAAATTTCAACAAGGGCAATCAAGAGAGACCTCAGGGTGTTGGGACAACTGGGTAAGAGATCAGGGGCATAGAAGGGCATTCTGTCCTTCCAGTTGCAGGGAATGATGAGGGAAGAAACAGGAGAAGCCAGCACCACTGAGCCATGTCCCTAAGCACCACAGCTACACATGTTTTAGATACTTCCAGCAATGATAACTCAACCACTGCCCTGGGCAGTCTGTTCCACTGCTTGACAATCCAATGGCTTTAATCTGTTTGATGTGCTCAACTGCAGGGGAAAAAGTAGGGCTTATTCCTTTCTCATTGAGCCATCAGAAGGATCAAATTTCAAGGTACTGTTGGGGAATTCAGGTGTAGGTTGGTGCTGTAGGTGGCCAGGTCTTGGACCACCTGAGGCAAGGTTACCTCCAGGACACTGGACAAGATCATCCATAACCATAGAGATTTCCTGATGAAGAGTCACATCTAAGGGACACCAGGTGGAGATGTGTCCTTTTCTGAGCCAGCTTTACAACAGACTGTAGGCATCAAAGAGAGATTGAGTGCAGGTGCTGTAAAAAGCACAGTGTCTCATCTGTGGCTCCCAAGCAAGCCCCATGCCCCCCACTGCAGCTTGGTGGCCAGGGGAACCTGTGACCCCCACAGTGGGGGAAGGTGCAGAGGAGGTGGCTGGCCCTCTGCTCTACCTGTCAAGCTGGCAGTGGCCATAAAAACTGGCCACTTGGCTAGTGGCAGAGTGAGTGTTTATGTCTGATACACAGAAATGCCAGATATTTCTTCCCTGAATAGTCTATTCTTTGGCCTCTTTCAAAAGACAAAAGTGCCATCCACACTGAGTTATTAGAGGAACAATGTTCGTAACAGCATTGACACTGCTTACTATCCCATAGGTTTGATTGGTAATATGAGTGGGAAGAAGGCAACATTTATGTTAACAATTTAGTCCTGTTAGAATTACTGAAAAAGAGAAATATCTAAAGGAATAAAAGCAAGAAGTTATATTTATGATAGTACCAGAATTCCTGAGGAAATAGTGCATTAAGTAAACAGGAACCACATTGTGTGTTTTGTTATCATGTCTTTTATAGATCAGAAGCTTTTAAACCAAATAAGATCACACTGTACCATAAAAGTGAATTCTTTCCTTTTTGCTTAGATATATTTCCTATCAGGAAATAGAAGCAAAAGTGAATTCTTTCCTTTTTGCTTAGATATATTTCCTATCAGGAAATAGAAGCAGAACATTGGAGTGAATGTGTAAACTGAATTTAAAAAGAGGATGTTCACTTACATTATTTCTCTAAATGATCTGAGCTCCAGGGGTTGGCAGATGCTTTTATGAGAATCCTTTGAATGTTGGACAGAGAAATTTTTATGCATGCTGTTAGACCTACTAGGATTTTTCTTAAGGAGTCTGACTGCTACTTGAGCCATAATTTTCAGTGTAATTCATTCTTGTTAAGATCTAGAATTTACCATATTAGTGACCTGCTGCCTCTTACAAGGAAGAAACCTCTTCTAGTGTTGTTGAAGTCTACTGAGATTCCTCCATGCTGACTGCATTTGATGGGGCTTCACTGATTTTGAGAGTTGACTGGTATTTTACTGAGACTTAATTAGAAAGGACATAGAGTTTTGTTGCAAACAGCTTGTTGTTTATGAAACACCTCAGGGGAAGTAGGTATATTTTGTTGAGAGGAGGAGAAGGAAATTGTGAGCTGAATGTAATAAGCTTTTAGCTGAATACAGTAAGCTGGAGATAAGTAGTTAATATGTCTTTTGGGAAATTATATTCCAGTATTTCCATAGGAATAGACAGGTACTTCTTTCAGAAAGATCATAGTACCCTTCAGGGGCTATGAACTGTTTGCTATTCACTGGCCCACTAGCTTGGATGAGGGGAAGTGATGCACCTCCCCTGAAGTTCCAGACAATGCCAACAGAGAATGAGACCACCAAGCCACATCACAGCTGTGCAGTTTAACACTGTAAGTGATTGCAGGCAAATGGGTGTAATAGCTTCTTCTTGGGCACAACTTGAAGAAGTAAGCCTTTTTTCTCCCTTTAACTCTTCTTTCATCATCATTTGCCATATTCATTTTATCAGTCCTCTCTTTCTGTGTCACATAGGAACAATCCAGGCAGCTGCATAACGTGGCCATCTGGATGGCTTAAGTGAGGAAGCCTACAACAAACCTACCTTGCCCTTGCAGAATGATTTGATCCACTAAGTATCAAAATCTAAACTGTACTTCTTCACAAGTGTTTAAATGTGTATGCATGTATCTTTAAACTGGTAAATGTGCCAAAGGAGAAAAGAAGTTGGAAAACTCTAGTTATAATGGCAAAAGTCAAGAGAAGTACCAGTCAGTAACACACTGATTGAAGTACTGTGAGTGCCTTGGTCTCATCAACTGCAGCTGATTCCTCGTAAGAGTTTTGCAGAAGGCCACAATCATTTAGGCCTGTCTGAACAGGTATGTGGAACAACTCTTCCTAGCTTTATTGAGCTAACAGAAGACCCAAAGGCAAAAGACATGGCTCTTGGGATTACTCTTGCCCCAATCAAATCATCTGTTGCTGTGATTTAGAGAGAACCTGTTCCTGATCTTTTATCAAATTAAGAGAGAGCTCCTGGAAGTGTATATATTTTTTCCTCAATGTTTAATCTTGTTTATCACCTCCCTTTTAAAGTCATAGCCTTTAGTAGCTTCCTAAAGTGCATCAACAGCAGAATTGCTCATTGTTCATTTTAAGCGTCAGAAATATGTTTTTGACATGTAGTATCACCTTCATTTGCACAAAGCAGGTGTTTTTGATCATGACTATCCCTACAGAGTTCCTTCTGTGTGATCACATGCAGAATGAAGAATCTTTTTCAGTTCAGAGGTCCCAATAAATCAGTTTTCTAGTTCATCTTCATCTCAGAGGAAATGAGCTTGTTTAAGGGGAAATTCAGTTATCTAGTTCTGCAGTCTTATGTGATTTTAGTAGCAAACTTTTTCCTCTTCTAGCTTTCCTACAGCAGTCTTTTTTTATAAAGCTTACCTTTGATCTCGGTATGCTTTCACTCTTGCAGTGCATTCTGAAGCAAAACTTGGCAACAGCTGTCACAAACTAATAAAGAACATCCCTGAATATCAAATGTAACATGAAGCTCTGTGAGTGTGGTGGCTTGTTCCCAAGAAATGTCAACTCTTTTGCTGTGCAGCACATAGAAAATACAGTATAGACAGCCATCTCCCAATATGTAGACTGCTAGCCTGTAGCCTAAAAATAAGACATAATTTTATAGGTGACAAAAAGCAATAATACTTGGTTGAGGTATTAATGGATGAAAATATCACCTCTGAGTACGAAAAGCCTGTGCTCTGCTGATATCAGCATTTTATAACAGACAATCTGCATGTTTCTCTTTGATGATTTTCTTCTTGTACACAGCCTTAAGGGTGTCTACAAAGAAGATTAAGACAAAAGAGGGTTTTAGTGGCAAAGCAAAAACACAATCTGCCCCAGCTTTACAGAATGTTTTGCAGAGGAACACCTATACCCCAATGCCTATGTCCTAATAGTATACCTAAGCCATGCAACTAAGAAGTTAATAATTTGGAATTTACAAAAATGCAAAAGAAAGACAAAAATTGGCATTAACAAAAAAAAAAAAATTTAGGCACCAGGCTTGGCTGTATTTCACTACACTGAACTTATTTGCTAATTGTATTTTATTAACTGAATCTTGTTTTCTTAGCATGAAAGATTAACAACAGCTCTTTTTTCCTTTGCCTGTTTAGAAGCAGGAGCTCTCCTAGAAACCTCTCCAGAATAAGTCATATTAAATAACAGTTTAGGAGAGTGGATTGGATAAAATATGAAGATGATTGATGACAAGATTGCTACTGGTTGTCTATGGAATATCTCAAGCTTTCAGCTGTTCTGTTGGGAGTATCATGCATAACACTCTTGCTGCAGAGATCCCAACAAGGCTGCTCTAGAGAGCCACAACGTTTAAATGTCCCTTTCAACAAGAATATTCATAGTGCACTGGAGGTAGCTTTGCTTGAGCTGAGCCTTTATGGAAACATCTGTTAATCAGGTTTTAGTTTTGTTTTGTTTAACTTCATTTTTAAGTCAGAGAACATATGTGTGTATGCCATGGCAAGAATCAAATCCTCTTGATTTTTGGTAGATCTGTCCCACAATATGATATTCCTACGTAAGCATCAGCTCTGAGTATAGAGTGGGGAGCAAACTGCAATATTCAACAGAAGTGCTAAATTTAAAAAGTACTAGAGGTTGTGCATACACCTGTCCTCCAACCACTCCATAACTTTTCTATTTAGGGCATTAAATATGTCTGTGGCTGACTTTGAAGCTGAGTGACTTTGTGCCAAGAAATAAAATAGCCAATCTGGAGACAGACCAGCGCCTCTCTAGGTTTTACTGGTGACATTATACTCCAGGGGAGAAAGGTTTGAGGAGATTGGCTTTTGCCTGCTGTAGTGCAGCAGAAGGGGATAGACACAGAAACCCCAGCATGGATCAGACCAAACTCAGAAACAACAGTGTAAGGATTTTATAGGAATTGATGAGGGCTTCAAGCACTGCACTCCTCCCTGGAAATACATTTTCAGGCAACAGTATAGTGCAACAGTATATATATATTATATATATAATAGTATAATAGTACTGCTCATCCAGAATATAGATTCAAAGGAAGTGTTCACTGCTGTTGGATGTGGCTTCTCTCTGAAAAATCAGCGTGCTTAATGCAGAACTGAAGGTACAAGAGTCAGAAACTTTGTAAGCTTCCTGCTTTGTTGAATTTTTAACATTTAGGAAATGACACTTTCATTAAATAATTACTTTTGCCAAGCATATTTTATAGTTCAAAATGTAAGGACTGTCCTCTTTGTATACTTTAATGCCTTTCAGGACAATTATAATTACTGTAGAAACCTCATTGTAGTGATTATCTTTTTATCAATGGGTCTCATAGCACTACCTAAAGGAGCTGAGAATTATTATCCCTGTTTTATGTGTGAGGAAAGAGTCCAAAGATGATGAAAAGGCTGGCAAAGACAACTGGAAGAGTGTAACAATGGCCAGAATAGGAACAGAGATGAGGACATGCCTCATGCATTATCCAGGAGGCTCTTACTCCTCACTCCTTGCTTTCTGGTGATGTTTCCTCTTAAAGATTAATATTCAGGTTATATAATTGTGTTCTTCATTGGCATAGAGAACTGCATAACATGGGGTTTCTAATTAATGCAGCACTTATGCATGTTTTGAAACACTGAGCAAGTGCCTCCCCTTGAAGGCCAGTGCTCTTACCCAGAGGTTCATGTGCTGAATCAGACATTTGCTGCATTATGCTCCCTAATGCAGAATGAAGTGATCTATTGGGCCCTTCCCTTTCCATGAGCATGACTATGCCAAAACCACTAGAATAGTTTGGTTATTTATAATAAAATTATTCACAATTATTTATAATGCACACTATTTACAATTATTTGTCAGATTTATCTGGCAAAAGGAATTTTCATTTCACCTCACATGTGCTGTTCTGTATAAAACATGGTAGATAATTTTAATCCAAATGCATCCCACCACCAGCTAGGCACAGACTAACCCAGCTATTACCCCCAGAGGGTCACTGAGAACATCAAATCTGAATTGCCTTGTAGAGATGCTTTCCCTCTCTCTTGAATGCAGAGACAAATTGTAGTGACCAGTATCCCACCCTGAGTGTCTCAGAAGCTCCAGACTAGGTAGGAAAGGCCTTTTGGTCTGTTTAGGGAGAGGGAACATCCCTCCTGGTTTTTTGTATGCATAGTTAAACCTGTCAATGAAAGAGTATGTCAGCAAGTCTTCAACAGAGGTTACTGTAGCAGGCAGCGTTGCTGAAACCTGTGTTTCCACTGGAATGAATCATTCAAGACAAGGCTGGCTTTATACAGTGCTCCACAGTATGTCCTCAGAATGGGGAGAGCTGACATGTTGTTTGAAAAGGTCACTTAAAACCTATAGGTGCTTGGCAATTATTAATATTTATTACTTGTCTAAGGAACTTTACGTGCAGATATTCCTTAAAGCTTGTAAGCTGACAGATAAAACTGATAAAGTTCCTGTTCTTATCTGCTGGAAACTTTTTTCCCGTTTCTCTTCCTTCTTAGAATTTATTCTGTGCATCATGTTTTTGCTGAACAATTTGGAAGTGAGAGGAAATTATATTACTATTATTATTATTTGGAGCTATACAATTATACTATTAAGGTTAATGATGCCAGCAATTAAAAGGCATCTAGTTATTTGGAAACTGTCAGTTGGGACAAATTGTTCTTTAATGTCTCTACACATGGATTACTTTGATGGGATTGTAGGAAATTGGTAGGTCAGTGCAATATTTCTTGTTGCTTTTTGCTGTCAGGAGCCTTTCCCTGCTGTCCTTGAAAAGTGTTGTAGGAAAGTATAAACCATATTATACCATCCCTTATCTTTCTTATGGGTATTAGTTACAAATATTCTCATTAACTCTTTGTCAATGAATTATGGACCAGCTATTTATGGTACAGAATTATAAATTGTCTGTGAATGTTTGTGCTCATGGGTTTCTGGCTCTGAAATTGCCTCTTTTTTTACAAAACTGTTGGTTGTAAAACATGTCTGGATTTCTAGGGTATGAGTGGCTTTGTCACGTAAGCCCCCCAATAAAATTATCCCTTTCTTTTGGAAGCTGTTTCTTCTGGAAGTTATTCCAGTGCTTATTTTTCTTTTTCCCCTCATGAAAAATCATTGCAAGCACCGGGCAAGCTGCTCACTTGTGCTTACATGAAGCCACAACTTCATATGCAGCCAAGAGAGAGGAATGTCTATAAAGGCAAAATTTTGCAATCACTAGTTTTGATAAAGTCCATGTTATTTAAAACCTAGGTGGGAACACTGGTGTTTTCTGGCATTCCATGCTCTCTTTTGACTCTTCATTAGGCATCCCTCAGTGAACATATGCAGTGATACCTTCAGTGGTTTTCCCTGGAATATTGTCAGGTTTATTTTGGGCAATTAGATGTGACAACATCAACATTTAGAGTATTGCTTGTATTCCCTGAACTCGGTAAAGAGAACAGCTGGTTAATACTGATAATACATTGAAATGAACACATGTGGATGCACAAATACATACAGTTATCTAGGGAATAGTTGGCATGATTTTTTGAAGCTGCTCTCATGCCAACTAACAGTTAAAGTTTCATTTATTTCCAGTCTCAAAGTGATAAACCACAATGAAAGATCAATGTGCCAATCTAGGAAACACTTCTAGTTAAAAATGTTATTTGGATGCTTGAAGTTAAGAACAGCACAGGAAGAAGTACTTAGAACTGGACTGCACCGTGGAAGCCAGAGCAGCAGCTGGGGGTAGATGCTCCCCTCCCTTCTCTCTGCAACTTCTAGTAGAAAAAAGAAAATCACAGCAAAACCCAAAGCATATATTAAACTTTATTTTCAATACAGGTGAAATACAGTGTTTAAATGGGAATGCAGACAGTGGTCTTGGAATTAGAGCAGCACTAATGAGTTGCTGGTGAGCTTCAGTGGGAGCCTATGCAAAGCACCTAATCACAAAGACCCATCTTAATTTACCTGCTTGCAGTAAATGGGGTACTTGCTAAAACTACTCCAATTCTGTGTTCCCTTAAAAGTGGAAATATGCTTTATTGATTCATCCTGCAAAGCAGAGAAGCTGCAATGGGATGGAACCAAGCACAGAAAAATTTGGAGAAGTTAATTTTTTTCATTATGCCCTGTTTCAGCTTCCCACCAAATTTCCTTTTCCTTTAAAAGAAAATAAAATCTCAATGAGGAGTCTTATGCTCAAAAGCATTTTGTTTTAAGCAGTTAATGAACATTCTTTAGAGTTTTCATGTTCACCACAAATATGGATTCAGTGTGCAAGCAGCTCTCTAAACTAGCTCAAGTCTGAATTTTACAAGACAGGAAAAATTGTCCCACTTTTAATAAGAAACTCCGAAAGTGTTTCCTTTCACAAAGGCTAGAAATGCCAACTATTTATTAATTTGTTTTGTTTTCCTAAATAATTGCATAGTTTAACATAACTGTCTGATGAATATTGTTTATTTAGTCTTAATATTTAATTGCTCATGCGAAACAGTTATCCAGGTTTTTGCAACAACTTTGAAATCTGTTTAGGAAAATAAATACGGTAATTAGAAATTAAAAGTCCTGTTGCTTGGTATAATAACTACATTAGTTTTAAGCAATAAAGTGCAGCTAAGCTTTGTTCCTTAATTACTATTATTATTATTTTTTGTAATATGTGTGTGCCCCGTGCCTATTTCCTGCCTGGGGCATCACATTTGCAGAAGCTGGTCCTGAGAGTGTCTCCAGCCAGTTTTGCATGTACACCATGGTGCACAGTTCATAAAGAACCAGGTGACTGATTACCCTGCTAGAATGAAAGGGTAAATGAGAAAACATTTAACTAACCACAGGAAACCTAATTATAATCAAAATCAAGTTATATTTTCTCCTAATTTCTGAAATATTTCTGGTGTGGGAATCATTTGTGCATCACTAGCTGTAATTGTTTCTTAAGTGTATATAAACCTTTTCACAGCTGCAAGTTTTTTTGAATCAGATGGGAGAATCATCTCGGGCAAAGCCTCAGTTGCAATGCTCCCAATCCTGGATGCTCTCAGGGTGTAGCCTCTCAGCTCAATCCATACTAGGACTTTCCTCAAATGCAATTCTGAATTCAAATATATGCCTGTGTTTTGGATTTCCCAGCACAGTGGGTTCAAATCTGAACTTTAGAGCTGGGCAGAACTATGTTTTAGGTCCAGGAAAAAGTCATATAGTGTCATGACTGTGACCTCTATCAAATGAAGATCTGTCAATAACCTAATGAAATCTCGTTCATGTAGCTACAGTGATGTTTTTAATGAGGCAGAACTAAACTCCAGCTAGGTGGGAAAGCAAAGGGCTTCCTGTGCATGCTCCACACGGTGCTAAAGAGCAGTAAATCAGATGTGGTGAATTTAGGGACAAGTGTGTGTCATAGGTGAGGGAAGCTTCTCAGAGTTAGTGCTGGCCATTGACTGTGGGAAGCCTTTTCTAAATGGCTGCTGAGTTACTGCCCTCGAGATTGTGAAGGTAAACCCTGCTTAACCACGCTGGCCAAGCTCGTTATAAGGCAGATGAGCAATGTCATTCTGACACCAATGCTTAAGATATGCTGACTTAGTATCTTGATCAACAAAAATAAAAGGGATTTCTAGATTTTCTAGAATGTGTTAACTCATTTGTTAGCCCCCTTGCCCCTGGCAAACAGCAGCATCTGTTTTCTCCCAGCCAAAGCAAAACCTTAGTATTTGTTTCTTCAGGGAGTGAATGCTGAATTGCCTGGAAAGACCATTTCCTGATGGGAAGGTTGAGGACCACAGGCATCCTCTGATTCAGTGATTGTTGGGGAAGGTGATACAGGGAAACCTTATAGATATGATTGTTTAGCAGTAGGTTCAGAGAACATTGGGCCAGTGGGTGAGGTAGAAATGTCGGTCACTTTTGATATGGGAAGGGATGCCAGTCCAGGGACAGGATGTTAAGCAATACCAGTGACCAGGCAGAAAAAGGGTCTGCAGGATAGCAGGAAGAAGGGATTATAGAAATTAGCATAAGAAGGTAGTGCCTTATTCTAATGTAGTAGTTCTCATAGGCTGTATGTAAATTCTATAGGATTTGTGTCTCACACCGGTTGGTCACTGTAAATAGAATATTCAACGCAAGATAGGATAAAATAGACTGTAACAGGAAATTCGCTCTCTTGGAACCCTCTTGGAACTCTCTTGGAACCACGCCAGCAGCTGGGCTGGCAACTGATGGCAAACGCTGGCACCCACGACCCCTGAGAATAAAGCATGTTTTCCATGAGCAGCCCCTGAAGTCTCCTGAAGTATATCATCTAACCATCGAGAGAACGAATCCACAAGTGATGCCTATGTGGAAAAGGAAACTGCCTATCTGCTTTTCCAAAAAGCTAGGGAAGTATTGCCCATCTCTGTGCTCCCCTGACCACAGAGAGACCTGTCCTGTTGTGGTCCAGGAGGCTGCAGGGTGCTCACCAGGAGGCACCCTAAGGGCAGCTGAACTGCCAGGACACAGGCCACCAGCAGTTCCCATTCGTGCAGGACTTAGGACACCAGCCAGCCTGATCAAGAAACTTGTGGGACTCTGGCATCCTCAAGATGCTGCTTCAGTACACCCTTGCATCAGGGGCTGCCCCTTGCTTTTCCATGCAGAGGATAAAGCCTATCCCAGGAGGGAAAGAATTCCTCTTGATGGAGAGAACACAAATTCACACAATGCTTTGCTTGTGCATAAAGATAAATTATGCTTTGCATTTTTAGCCAGCTGTGTCTTTCTTTTTAATTGTTTTTTATTCATATCTGAGATACTTTTCATTAATTCTGAATCCCCTTGGCAATGGCTTGCTAAAATCTATGAAGGGTGTGCAAGAGTAGACTTTTTGATCTGATAAAAGACACCAAAAAAATCGCTTGCCACATGCACCATTTGTATCAGAGGCTGTTGAAGAGGCTGAATGCATTTCAGTGTCTTCATTGAACTTGATGTCACTTTCATATTTCCTCATTCTGTCTGTTAAGTTTCGGGGGAAGCCAAATTCCTCCACTAAGGGGAGCGTGTGGAGTAGCTGGCAGTAATAAGACTTGAGCCAGAGGATGACAAGTGAGCTGAAGAAGCCCAGCAGCAGTGCTTGTAAGAATAGTGTGTCACGGAGATCATTTTAGGGCTGTTATTGATTGGGGAAAGATGAATGTGTCTTTTAATGGTATTCTTTGGTGTATCATTGATCTTCATAGAGCCCTACCAAGCTGCCTTCGGGAGCTTCACTGAGAGCACCATATGTTGTAGCCTGTGGCTGTGCAGTGATAAATTAGACAGCACCAAGCTGCTACTGAGTGCTTCCCTCTCCCTTCAGGTTTTCCCCCAAAAAGCTGCTTGCTGCCCTGGCCCAGCAGCCAGTGCTGAACTCGTACACAGCTTCTCTTTGTTTTCTTACGTCTCTGGTAGGGCTCAGGAATGTGCTGTTGTGACAGAGTGAAGCTTCTGAAATTTAGTTAGAGAGTAGTAAGAGAGTGGCTTGCCCCTTCTATGCAGTGAATTGCTTGAAAGTTCTGTTTTCTGTTTGTATTTGTTCTCAAATAGCAGGGCGTGCTTCAAAACAAACATTAGGATTACAGCTCTGTGGATCTCCTGGATTGATTGGGCTGGCCCTCTCTGTCACAGCAAGAAGGCAGCAGGTGTGTTCCTGAGGGCAATCCCTGGCAGGAATGGCATTCAGTCCCAGGCACCAAATTTTTCAAACAGGTTATAAGCATCTATTCTAAATGTTGTATGTATAAAATCTGATGAAAGAACATTTTAAACGTTGTGAACCATAATTATTTCCGAATGGCGCTTTCGTTCTGTTTGGGAAGTTTTGTGTTTCCTATGGCATGAATAAATAAATATTGTGCAGAATGGCTTCACGAAGAATCCATACTGCAGAATTAAGAAAATGTGATCATTTGCACTTTTTCTTGTTCAGGCAGCTGGGTAACTCACATGATGAAATTTAATGCTTCTTTATATGCAGTAAAATCCATGCCAGCCGTTCGATAACCAATATGTTTTGTATTGTTTCTTGCCATGACATTGAATGAGGCTGTTGCTGAAAATCTTTTAGCTGAGTGCTGTGCATATGGAGAATACTAACTATGCATGTATTCTGGAAGCACCTCTTTTTCAGAAAAATGTCAGATTTTTTTCATAGTTTTTGTTGCCTTCATTCTAATGCATCAAAAAGCTACCACAGATCACACAGATGCATTTATTTGTGCATATTTTGCATTAATGTAGCTTGGAGACATACTCTTTCACGAGAGAATGCATTTAGTATGAATGTTTAAATAAAACTTTTCTTACCCATGAAAGGTAATTAGGTGTGGAGCTCCCAGAAGCATACTGTTGTGTAATAGTTAAGGACTATGAAAATATCAGGAAGACTTAAAAAAGGTTAAACTGGTTTTGACAGTCTGTATTGATGCTCCCAAGTAACTTACTGCATTAATTATTTTGGGGTCTAGGTGAAATTATGGAAGCACTCAAAAAATTGCATTCCTTTCCTTTTTTTAATTTAAAAATGTAATCATAGACCTTAAAAAAAACCCCATAATCTTTGAAAAATTTAAAAAATATGATTAATTAAACATATTTCTCATTATTGAGAAAAGCCACAGTTATGCCATGGTTCAGGTGTGATTTAAGCTCTTTGTCTCATCTGCAGGCCAGGCATGATCTCCATAATGACTTTTGGTGACTTGTGGCAAAGCATGCCTTCCATGCAATAAGGAAGAAGAATAGTTCTTCATGGGATCAAAGACAGTACAATTATCCTTAATATATATTAAAAAGTGTAACAGGCTCTCCCCACAGTGTGTGCCAGTGTGGCTCAGGTGCAGTGGCACCTCCTCACTGCTGGCTCCTCACTGGTTGCAGTCACCCTGCAGGATTGCCCTAATGGTGAGTGACTGAGGCTCAGGTCTGGTTCTGCCATCTCACTGTGCAGCTTTTTTGGAGGGAGGTAGTTTGCTGCTGCCTGAGGGCTTTCTCTAGTCACCAGTTCAGCCAAAATACATGCGAAACCATAGACATTTTAGAGCTTCCTTTAGATTTCTGCATTCCAGGGGACAGAGGTCTTTGATGAAGGTAAACTGGGTTGTCTGGAAACAACCCAGAGATCCCTGTGGTATCTCCAGATTTGAAACAATGCTGGGAATCAGAGGGTGTTGCCCCCGAAATGCTTCCTGGGTTTAAGTAAGGAAGGCTGCAATCAGGACTCTCTCTTCTGAACTAATCTCACTTTTTTCTTCCATAAGGACTTTTTTCTCAAGAATTCCTTGAAAATTCCAGTTGCAATTCTGCAGACTCTGATACATAAGCTTTTTTTTTAGTGACGTGTTTCTTAATCTTAGTTGCACTTTATCTCTAAAGGTGGGCAATGTTTGGCATATTTGCATTATCAGTCTAATCTAAAGCCTTCTGACATAACCAGACTGAATGTCTCCCAAGTATTCAAAAGAAAAAAATATTCTATTTCTTATAATTCTGGAAATGTGATTAGTTCTTGTAATTATGACCTTTTTTCTGTACTTCTTTCTGTAAATGACATGTTGAGGGAAAGCTGTGCTAAATTTTTGCAATTTGGCACATGTTTCATGACTATTCTTATCTCTTTTAAAGTAAGTAAAAAGATAAATAAAATGTTCAATAGTCCAGGCTTGGCTCTTACATCAGGTTTGTCCTCTGCACTTGTGATCTTCCCCCCATTAGGTCACAATTTAATTATCCTGATGGGTGGTGGTGAATATGAAGTGCAAGGTGACTTGTCAGGTAATCCCCTGTGTATTAGAGGAAAATGCAAATATTAAATGTCAGTTCAGAAAGCTGAATTATGCCACACACCCAGTGGGTTGCCAGGACAGGCTGTATGCCTAAGTGGTTGGTTCCATCCTTGACCTTTTTCATCTTGTGTCTTTTCCAGGTTTCTCATGAGGGAAGGCAGAGCTCCTTCACTGGAGGCCCTCAAGGCAGCAGACACAGGGAGCACTGGGATGCTGGGTGGGCAGTACAGAGTTGTCTGCCACTCTCCAGTGATACTCAGTGCCCTTGGTTCTGCAGATCTTGAGGTATCCAGGAATAGTGAACTCAGGAGTGGTGTCCCACATGCAGCTTCCAAATTCCACAAGAACTTGGAATTCCTGAAAGCACTGCCTATTTTCTGTCAGCCCATACCAGAGTCTTACTTGAATTTGACTTTTGCTGACTGTTCTTCATGCAGTACCAGTGGAACTTTGGGAGATGGAAGAAGCTGGTCTTTCAGGGTCCAGCAGGATGTTTTTTCCTTTGCTGTGGAAAGGAGAGCTTTCATCTCAGTGGAAGTATTCAAACCAAGATCTTACAAAGGATAATCCCTAGTCTCAGCAGGACTCCCTATGCCTGCCTTCTGAACAAGCCAGCTCAGAAACAAACAGAAGGTTCTGTGCTCAGCAGTGCTTTGTGAATTTTATAGAAGCATGATAGTTTCTGAAATTATAATAATACTATAAGGTGTTTTGGAGCAGAAAGTAGATGTTGGTTGATCACAGAGGCTGTCAGGACTAGTATCATTGGCAGCTTTTTGGTTGAGCAGCAAGACAACAGGGAACCAGGGAAAATCTGTCCTCAACTTCTAAACAGTGCAGTACTCCAGCCAGGACTTAAGACATGATCTCACAGCTCTGCAGAGCTCTCAGAGCTCTTGCTCAGTCTCCATCATACTGTTTCTTCCAGTCACTGAAACACAAAGTGAATGTTTTCCCAATTCTCCTTCTGAAAGGGTTCTCTTCAGTCTGGGTGGCCAGTCTGGACATGGGTGTGCCAGGAAGGATAATTCTGTGCAGTGGGAGGTGGTGTTTTCTGGGGACAATTGAGACTGCATGTCTGTGTGTTTGTGCTCACTTTCAATCCATAAAATGACAGGTTTAAAAGTCCGTATTTTGTAGCTAAGCTACAAAACTAGTAACTGCAGATTTATATGCGAGAAAATTATTGCCTGACAATGCATTTGAGATCTGAAGGGGTGCTGTGCTCAGTCCCTGAAGCAGTGGGAGATGGGATCACATTGCTTTGCTTTGCAATGGCTCAGTTGCATAAAAACCTTTCCCATTCAAGTACTTCTGAATCCACCTGTACCTCTTTCACCAGCAAGAGTCGTACTTTCTTTCTTCTTTTTATTATTGTTTTTCTTTGTTGACATCTGCCCAAGACTGACTTTAACCTCTGTGACAGATGGAGAGGTGGTGGAAGCTGCATCCATTTCAGCATGCCCACAGCAGGTAATAGAGGAAGAAGACTCTTCCTAACTCATTCCTGGTTATATTTTTAGATACATTCACTGCTCATATGTGGGACTAGATTTTCCAAGGAGTGCTGGGTCCTCCTGGAAAAGGACTGGGTGCCTCCTCCTGCTCACAGCCTGGCAATGCCCCCTCCACATGCTGGGTCTGGAGCCCTGCAGCACCCTGCAGAGCCCAGGGTGTGTCTGGCAAAGGGTTTATCTCCATCTAGAAGGGGAATTGATGGGACCACAGCAAAGCACTGTTAGATTTTACACACAGCAGTATTGCCTGCCCTTGTCTGTGTGACTGCACAGCCTCTGAGCTTGTGTGAGTGAGAGCAAAAGATAAAGATTGAGAGTAGCCACCAACATCCTCCCTGGTTAGAAGCATCATCCACAAGGAGACCAAAATCTATTGAGGAGGTGACCCTGCAGATTTCTCTACATTGTCAGGAAGTAATTTTCTCTCCTATAAGTCTGTGGTTACTGGAATTTGTAGCTTAGCAATACAGCCAGGTTTTACCTATCAGTTAACAGATTGAATGTGCACACAAAATGGGCTTGAACTGGAAGAAAGTTTTCAGTGTTGGAAGCATGGAGAGAACAGGATGACTGGTTTGTTCTCCTGCAGTCTGCAGTGAACAAAAAGCTTGGGGCAAGTAGAAGAAATAGCAAATGCCAGCTCTGTCTCAGCCAGCAAGGCAGCCTGTTAGCTAAGCTCCTAAGCTTTTCTTCTGGCATTATATAAAAACATACTGCTGTGGCTGAGAATTATTAACATCCAGTTGTGTGGCCTCTGCATACCTGCAATGAAAGGGAACGAAATAGAAGTAGATAAATCACTTGTCTTTGTGATTTTTTTTCTTTAAAAAGTGCGAGCAGGTGTTCGTGCCAACATATTCTAGTCTATGACCTTTAGTTTAAAGGATTTATTTTGCATTATTCCTTGCTTTACAGCTTTAAAGACATAGTAATGAGGTACTCTCTGTGCATCCTCCTACTCAGAGGAGCTATATTGAGAAGTACAGCTGCAGCCAGCGGGGTGTTAATCACCACTTACCGACAGGCAGGACTAACACAGGCAATTGGAGAGTGTGCTAATTTTCAACAGGACATCTACTCTTGCCATCCTGTCTCCCATTAATAGGGTAACATTTGAAACACTCAAGCGTGAGCTGTTTTACCGTGGAGAATAGGTTTATGTAAACAAACATTATTTTGGGGTGAAATTAGCCAAGGCATTTAATTGATAAGCGTGGCTGCAGACAGTTCTGATGCCAAGAATGCGAGAGGAATATGGTGGTTTTCTGTGAGACAGGGAGTACCACCCACATCTGGGATGGTGGGCTGGGTGAGCTGTGGGCTGGCTAACAGTAATGAGAGATTTCCCTGCCCTCCATCAAGTTGAGGGATTTTCTGTCTTCCTGCCTCTTGCTGCTGGCCTTGACAGTAGGGAGTTGCAGTGTCCAGTGTCGTTTCAGACAACTGTCATTAGGGCAGAGGTTATTCAAGATAATAATTAAATCCTTGTACCAGAGTCCCATCACAGTGTTATCTCCTACAAATTATGTTGTCTTCTGGATCTTCACAATTTGCTCTTTGATAAATTTTAATTCCTATAAAAACCCCGCTTCCATTAGGGATAACATTACAAGCACGAAGGATCATATTAATTTTGGATCTCTATTACCTTTTCCAGTATTACTCAAAATTTAGATTGTCTTGAATAGCCAGGGGACCAGCATGATGGATCCCAGTGACTAATCGCAGTAGGATAAGAGGTTATTACATCCCAAAGAATTATGAGTCTCATAAAATATTATTAAAAGTTAATGTGTTTGATTTTTCTCTTAAAATTATTCAAACAATTTTACTGTCACCGGGTAGCTGACAATTTGCAAGAGGGTAATCAGAAAATATTCCAAGGAAAACGTGAATGCATAGCTTTTAGATTGTTTCATTATGTGCTATTTTACATTTGTTATGACTTTAAAACTTAATTATCTCACAGGGTAGATAGTGATGCACTCAGTGATTTGCCAGACGCCGAAATATTAAAATATAATGACTCATGGTGGAATATATGCATCTAGATATTTTCAGTGTTATTGCTTGCCTTTTAAAATATTTAGATCCAGAGCATGAATTGACACTAGCTTCTCTCTTTGTTTCAATAGCTCTTTAAATAGGAAGAAAAATCCCCATTTTAAAGAGAAACAAGGAAATGGCTAAAGAGCTTTAAACCTCTCATGATGGTGCTTTGGCTTCTCTTGGCTTGCTCTCATCTTCAGCAACGAGATGATTAAATATATCAAACCACCTCCTATATCCAATTCAAGGAACATTTGTTTCTCAAAAAACACCCTGAAGTCTGAGGGAAATTTGACGAGTGATTTTCCTTTTCTGATGTTTTTATTATTTGCGTGTGTAGTGGGTGTTCTGTGTTTCAGAGACTGCTCCTAATCTTTTTATGATCAAGTCTTTCGATCTGCAAGTGAGAAGAGAAAGAAAAATAACCCTTCTACAAGAAGCATTTAGCAAGCTTCTTTTCATTCCTGCTTGGATGGCATGACACATCTATTCTTTGGAGTTAAACACTGGGATGGTTTCGATGCAGACAAGTGTCTGGGTAGGTCATAGCATGGGAGTTGGTTTTAGCAGCACACGCTGCACCAGCAGAAGTTGCCATTGAGTCCAGAGGTGTTGCATCCTCCCACAGAAAATTTCCTCCACTTGCTCCTGCTTTAATCCTTTTCCTTTCTACAGAGCTAGTGTACATGCTGTGATTGAAGTAATTAATGTCAATCATTCAGTGGACACTGAGGATGGCATGCATAGCAAGACCTGAGGGGAGTTAGAGTTGCATAGACCTTCAGCAGCAACAGATTTCTCTTTGCTGACTGAATTTTGGTACTTGGGAATAGGCAGGTAAAAATAGATCCAGAGGACAGATAAAAGACTATGTTTACAGCAGCTGAAGAATATGACAGTTTAAAGCAATAGGCTTTTGCTTTGTGTAACAGCCCTGCCATATTTTGAGATGCTTATGGAGAAGGTATTGCTTTGGCTTGCCTCTCAGCCTGCCACTTCTTGGCTCCCTTATACTTACAGTTTATAGTTTGATGTGGAACTGAAACTGGGAAAAAAAAAAAAAAGAAAATATGTGTTTTAGGGAGAGGGAAGAATACAGTGAGTGAAGGTGGGATTTCCTCTGACACAGTAGTATCTGAACCAGAAGAAAACTGACTCACCTTCTCTAACTAAACCCCAATGTACAGATTTGTCCGGGGCCCGTTCCTGCTGCAGCAGGCTGGCTCTCATGGTGGCCAGCATAACAAAACTGTTGTGTTGGCCTTGTGAGGAGGAGAGGCTGCTGCAGATTGTGTTGGGTGTTTGGAGCATTTAAAGGCTGTGTGATCACTCCAGCATCAGCTTCACTGTGCTTCAAAACCTGCTCTGTACCAAGCCTGGTACTGTTGGCTATGGGTCAGCCTCACTGTTAGTGAGAGGATTCATAACTTGTGGTAGCACGGCAGCTTATCACAGGGGAGGGCTGCGCTCTGCTGAGATAAATTACAGTGCCAGCAGGCAGGAACTGATGCCAGTGATTAAACCTTTGCACGCTCTCACCACTGTTCAGAAAAAAAGATTTTTGCATGTGGAAACTTGACAAGGAATTATAGAAGGAAATAAATTAAAAAGCCACTTCTTTTTTATGTCTTCTTTTTGGTTTCATTAAATTCCAGAACCTCCTTTGAGGTATTTCTGAGGAGGTGCATGCTCCGCTGAGCAGCAGAGTGTTGTTTGGCAGGTGTCACCAGGTGGCACTGCTTTCAAAATGTCATTGTGCGCTAGGACAGGCAGAGATTGGCATCTCTTTCCTGCTGACATTTTAATACACCTTTCTGATGAGGCCGTCGCTGTGTGAGAGGCCACAGAGTTTGCTTTCGGCCGATATCTTTGATTGAAGTTGCTCCCTGGGAACAGGGCATTGGCGTTTGGCTGAGTGTCTTGAAAGAAGGCATCGCCTGCGTGTTATTTATGACAATCTCCGCTCCAGGATGAGTGTCTAAATGTAAATTACTCAATTTGCGTTTAGAGTATATCCACTCTCATTTCTCCTCCACTGAGAAACCAGTCTGCAGGGTGCTGGCATCTGCTAGCGTTCAGAAAGGAAGCAGCACATGTTCCTAGAAGTTAAAAATGGAAGAGACATATTGCATTTTCTAACATTGTTTTTCCCTCTGCTACTGCCAGCGTTTATTCCCAGTGCTTAGATCTGGTTATGCTTAATACAAATCCAAGTGGCTTAAGTTAGCGCAGTTGCCATCATTTCTCAGAGCAAATACCGCCGCCACCATCCAGGTATCTTTTATTCTGTTTAATTTACAAGGGTTATAAATTATTGTCATGTCTTTCCTTACTGTTTAGCCGTTTACTTTTCCCTATTTGATTTCTTTCGCTGCTTTGTCTGTGTGCTTTAAATTATAAGGTTTTAAACTGCATCCTTTTAAGGGAACCCATTCTACAACCACCAGCATTAAGAAAGGTGATTCCTCCCCTCTGCTCAGCACTGGTGGGAGCACATCTGTGGTGGGAGGGTGTATCCATCTCTGAGCACCCCAGTATGAGACATGGGCATACTGGAGCAAGTTTAGTGAGGAATCACTAAGATGATTAAGTTTTGGAGCACTGGGGTTATAAGGAGAAGCTGAGAGAGCTGAGACTGCTCAGCCTTGGATCAGTGAAGACTCAGGAGTGATTTTTCCAACATGTACAATACCCAAAGGGAGGATGCAAGGAGGACAGAGCCAGGGGAGGATGCACAGAGGACAGAACCAGGCTCTGCTCAGTGATGCCCAGGAACAGAACCCGAGGCAATGGGCACAAACTGAAGCACAGGAGGTGTTCCCTGAACATCAGGAAACACTTTTTCACTGTGAGAGTGACCGAGCACAGGCACAGGGTGCCCAGGGAAGTTGTGGAGTCTCCATCTGCAGAGATACTCCCTCAAAACCCAACTGGGACATGGTCCTGAGAAAACTGTGCAGCTGAATTTCATAGTCTTCAAAATTCAAGAAGCAAGAGTTAATGTAGCCCAGCTACATAGATTTATTCTTGTCCTATCAAAATTTTGCTGCCATATCCTCAAATTTTTTGGTATTTTTTCTTATCCCAAAATGTTGTCATTAATTGAAACATTAATACGCTTAAGTCAGCAAAGTCATACCATACAATGGGATATTTCTGGATGTGAAGCGAGAAATTTCCCATTTTTTGCCAAAATGTAAGTGTAAGAAGCACTTGTCATATTATTCCATATTCATAGAATCATGGAATGGTTTGAGTTGCAAGGATTCCTCTAAAGATCATACAGTTTCACCCTTGCTGCCGTGAGCAGGGATGCCACTAGCTCAAGTTGCTAAGGGCCCTATCCGGCCTGGATATTTTTAAGGCCTAAATGTTTCCACCCCATAAAATACTTGTTTCAGAATATATTTTTCTGCATGCATTGCTATACCTTTTTTTTTTTTTTACTAAATTCTTTCAAGTATTTTTATATTGTTTTCATGAAGTTGACTAGTATCTTCCAAATTACTGTCACTGTCATAATTAGTCCATTTGCTGTCCTTTCTGTTAAAGCATTTGATCATCATGCATGTCATCCATCCCTGGATAGCAGTGTATCCAATTACATCGATCAAAATAGTACCCGTTATGAATTCCTCCTTGCAGTTTTTCCAAACTTCATGTTGATTTCTATTTTTTCCCATCTTGTTTAATTACCAGTCTGTATAACCACGTCAACAGCTGAGAAATGTTTGCCTTTTTTTCATGATTTTATAGGACAATATTAGATTTTACAGCAGTTGGTATAATTTATTGTAGTCTTTTGGTACCTGAACTGTGGTGACCAAAATCCCTGCAATTATCTGCTGTGCAGGAAGCCAGTCACCTTCTACTGGGATCTTAGACACCCATTTAAAAGCCTGATTTCCATCCTGTTTATAAAACTCATGGTGTCTGAGCTTACAATTTATGGACAAAATTGCTATCACTCATCAAGCCCTAAGCCCAGGCAACCCACTGCTGCATTTCCCAAGGGAACCCCTCGATGGTGTTTCTTCCTACTGGAAGCAGAAGGAACTGAGTAACTCCTCACCTACCAAGCACATGCCAAATGGCATCATAATGTCCTCTGCCAAGTGACAGCCATGAGCAAAAGCTCTGACACAAAAGTTTGAAAAATTAATTGGGCCGTCATTTATTTTGAATGATGGGGCAATAAACCAATGGCTCAGTGGACTGCTGCGCAGCCACGCTTACCAAGCTGGGGAACTCAGCCCAACAATGAACCACCACAAGTGGCACTCGGAGAGATATCTTTTAAAAGTCAGCATTTTGTCAAAGAAATGATGCAACTTAGTAATTTTTCCAGCAATATAGTGTATGTTACCTGGGGAAAATGTCTTTCCAAGCTGGCCATCAAAGACTGTGACTAGCTGCCACGTTGTTCACCAATTGCTGTAAGGAAAGAAGCGTCTACTAAGTGCAGGCATCATTCCATGTGCCGACTGTCAGTCACTGAGTTGCATTTGATCTGACCTCACTGACATCAAGAATTGTGATGGTGGCTATGGCAGGGGCTTGCCAGCAAAAGTGAATATAACTGTGTGGAGCTCAACTGGAACACACTTTCAGAGACAAACTCATTCCATGTCTTGAAGGCAGCTGTCTTAGGAGAGGATAAATCATCTCTGAAAGTACCTGCCTTTCTCTGCTTACTGCAGATGAACTGCCTGCGACTCAGAATTTCACAATGACTGACAGCAAGTTGAGTAGGTCTTACCCTAGAAGTCCTGTGAGAAGGAGTAGGTGTCAACAGGAGTCAAAAGGCTGTATGTTAATTTCAGGATGCTTTGAATGTGTGTATACTAGCCATTTTCATCCTGTAATATAGATTAGAAATGAGGGAGACTGACATTTTAGAGACAAGAGATAAAGAATATCTGTGTTGGAATGTATGGTACCTGTTTTCTATTCCCAGTGCCAGACTCCCCAGAGGAAGCCTTTTATCCACATAATTTAATAAAATTAAAATGTCAAACGAGTCAGGAAGACTGGACACGGCTGTTCTCAAACCATGGAGATCTGTGTTACCCCATAGTACACTGGCAGAGTGCACTCACAAGATTCCAGAGCAAGGACATTTAAAGCAAAAACCGTTTACAGGGATCAGTTATTTCAGTGGTTCACAGCAAAGCACAGGCATGGTAATTCTGAGCTCACGATATCTCACAAAAATCTGCATTTCAATTTACTGGAGTTGAAGAAAGAAAGAGAATTTCAAGAGTTCAGTAGTATCCTAAAGACTTCAAAGGCCAGAAGACCATTGTATCCAAAGAATCTCCAAAAATTTGACTGCCTGAAAAAAAAATATATCCCCAGTTATTGAAAAAGAAGAATTCAAATCTCACATATAATCTTGTTTATAATCATTGATACTGTATCCCACAGAGTCACATAATCTTATTTTGAACATATTTCAGTATTTTCAAGATCAAAAATACTAATTTTGTCTGAAAAATTAAACTGAAGAAGTCTATCTTCTTGAAAGGACACTGGCTTGCCCTCTCCTGGTTTGCCTTTGCACAGATGCTGCTTGATGAGTGAGGAACACAGTGCCTCTCACTGGGGTTACCCATCCTTTCACCTCTGCATTTCAGCCTGGGCTCTTGCAGGTGTTTGGACAGAAGCAGGTCTCCTGTAACCTTTGTTCCTCTGCTCCTGTGAGGGATAATGTCTCCTTCTTACAGATTTTTGAGGCCTGAAGCAGTCAGGTTTCAAACTCAGATGAGTGCAAAACATCTCCAGAATTGAAATATTACTGTGACAATTATTTGTTCATTCATATCCATGTTATTTACTTCCACTTTGAGTGAATAAACCCCTGTCAGAGAAAGTAACGCCGCGATTGCTTTAATTCCAAGCATGTATAGTCCACCTATCATCCAGCTAATTTACTGTGCTAACAAATGTCTCACTACATAATGGATTAGATAATACCTTTTTTAATGTCCACAAATAATTGATGTCCTGGTTCAGCAAGGCAGTTAAAGGCTGTCCTTGTTCAGCAAAGTGTACAGACACGCCTTGAACTTTGTACAAGGTGGTCATGGTGACAAGATGGCCAACTGGTCCCCATCTAATTGAGCTGTTATTTTTGTCTTCAAGTAACTTTGCCTGTGAAGTTGTGCCCATTAGTGAGTATAAAGTGCTAGGCTGAATTTAAAATTAAGTATTCTGTGTAGCCTAGAAGTATGTTTTTAAAGGATATTAATGTTACTTGTTGGCTGACTGACAATACCTATTGCATCCATATGTCCTCTGGATTAAAAAGAAAGGAAATCTTTGTATTATTTATGGGTATATCAAATATTCCTTGCAAATGAGATATTTTTTTCCTTATCAACTATTTGGAGACAGTTTTTGCACTCAGGAATACATTTCTTCGTGAGAAACAGGTGGACAAAACCAAATAATTTTTCTGGTTATTGTCCATTACCTGTGTCTTAGTTATTCTGAGCATCTGCCACTAATTGGTGGCTATGAAAACACATTACTGCCTTACTAATGTCAGTCATTTCCTCATTAAGGTTCATACTGACTGAAAGACGCCATGAAGAATATGAGACAGCCATTTCCAAGTAAAAAGTGAGAGAGTGTCATGGTTTAACCCCAGCTATCAACCAGGCCCAGTGCAGCTGCTCGCTCACTTCCCCACCAGTGGGCTTGGGGAGAAAATCAGAAAGGTAAAAGCAAGATAACCCATGGGTTGAGACAAAGATAAACAGGGAAAGCAGAAGCCATGCACACAAGCAAAACAAAACACGGAATTAATTCACTGCTTGCCATGGGCAGGCAGGTGTTCAGCCATCTCCAGGAGAGCAGAGCCCCATGACAGGTAAGGGTGACTTGGGAAGACAAAATGCCATCACTCCAAATGGCTCTTCCCTCCTCCTTCCCCCAGTTTACATACGGAGCATGGTGTCACATGGTCTGGAATATCCCTTTGATCAGTTTGGGTCACCTGTCCTGGCTGTGTCTCCTTCCAGCCTCACATGCATCCCCAGCTTCCTCACCAGCATGGCAGTATGAAAACCAGAAAATGCCTTGGTCTGTGTGTGCCCTGGTCAGCAATAAAAAAACATCTCAATATTATCAACTCAGTGTTCAGCAAAAATCCAAAACGGAGCCCCATAGCAGCTACCATGCAGAAAATTAACTCTGTGCAGCTGAAACCAGCACATTCCACCCATTGCTCCATACCATTTTCATCATACCCAGGTACCAAACTATTCAACATAACTTCATTACTCACCATCCCCCGCTTCCCATCCTTTGCCATAATAAGCAGATATCATTCCCTTAGTCCATGGACCACCCCTGCAAAATGTCCATAAAATATCCACAGAACGTCTGTTGAATTATCTGTTGAGTTGAATCTCTGTTGGAAGTGGAATGTTTATTAGTAATTGTTTTCAAAACAACAACCATTTCATTGTCCTGGGCCATGCACTCTTGAAATAGGTACACACAACTGGACTCTAAGGTAGATAAATTACTGAATCTTCAAGATGCTGATATTTTAAAGTATTGTTCCNACATGAAAGAGAAAAGGGGTGGCCTGGTATACAAAGTTGTTGGCATTAATGAAGTCATCTGAGGGCCCAAAGCCCTAAGGAGTGAGTACCAAGTCTGGGATGTTAGACTCAAAACCTTGCTCAATTCCGTCATTGAAAGCCATAGCTGTGATTTGTAAGGTGTCTGGGGAGTCTCTGTGCATGTGCATTACTGTTGTCTGCTTTGGGGAGTCTGAAAAGCCCCATGGGTCCCTCTTGGGGAGCACAGGTGGGAAACAGCTTCCTTCGGGATCCTTGCGGCACACACGGTACCTGCAGATGTGAGTGCCACACCAAAGAGCAGTCAGGCCTGCTTTTGTCAAAAGCTGGTCATGGTGTGTAGGAACTGAGGGATGTTTCTTCATTTTCTTCTAGAGCCCAAGAGACTCAAGTTTGCCTCTCCCATTGCTTATGAGATCATTGCAGCTGTGTACTTCCTCTCTCTTCAAGGAAGGAATTTGTCTCCAGTCTTTGGTTGTGTTTCCTTTTGACCCAAAGGAAATCAAGATCTGGTGTTCAAAAGTGCAAGGATATAACTTCCTACAGTAGGAGTTGTAGGAAATACTAATCAAAAAGGAATTTAGTACAGCATAGTGCAAGGATGATTGTGGTAGTAAAAGCAATGAGGAGATGCGATATTCTGTGCTTGAGTGGAGTCTGTGCAATCTGCTGTAAATAAAACACTGAACTATGGGCTTTCAGATGATGATAAAAAGAAATATTGAACAGGCATCTCACTGAGCACTGCCTATTCAGTGCACTGAACAAAGCAGGGGTTCTATGGAAAAATAATAATTTTTATTGCAAATAAGTAGGGTGTTATAGTGGCAAAATAAAAGCAGCACAAATAATATTCTTTCTGGCACTCTCCAACTCCCTGGACAGTATTTCACCTTGTAACAGAGGCTTTTATACATTACTTTTTTCCTGGAATTGATACGCTTTTGTAATTAAATATGTTGTACTCCTTGAATTTCATGTGTGATATTCAACATTTAAGGAATTTAATATTTTAGTTGTATCATTTGCTTTCATTCAAATAGTTCTAGCAGACTGACACAAGGAAATGTGTATTACGTGGAAAGACTTGCAGAGGTTTGCTAAGTTGGGACAGACACAGAATTGGCCAAGGCAGAAAAACAGAGCAGATCATCCTGGCGTGTTTGCACACTCATAAAGCCAGAGTAACTCCTGCATGGCTGTAACACGTTAGGTACAAAGGCCACAATTTTTTTTTTTTTTGCTTTGACTGTACAGTCAAACTGGCTTTAGATATCCTGGTAGGTGCTCAGAAGCAGGGTTGAACAATGATGAAAATTGCTCCTCTGACATAAAACCACTGTGCCAATTCAAGCTGTCCAGAAGGAGTCAGCAAATGGGTTTTGTGCCCTACTAGGCTGTTTTGTTCTGCATCTGCCTGTGTTGTCCGATATCACACGTGAACACATAAAGCCAGGGGAGGCTGGTATGTACTTTAGCCAATTCATGCTGCCCGGGTTTGCCATGGGTCAACTTGCAGTGCCAGGCCACAGCCACACGCAGACCTGGAATGGAGCAGCAGTGGAGGAGTCAGGAGGGGCTGAGCCATTTCTCAGCCCACCTGAAGATCTCAGCTGCCGTTCTGTGCCGTGGCCTCGATGGGATGCTCCTGTCCTCTGTGCTGAACCTCAGCGGTCGGTTCCTGCATTCAGTCTGTTTCCATGGTTCATTTCGCTTTCAGAGCTGACATGCTGTTTGATGTTGCCTCCTACCAACCCTTGGTAATAATATATTTTCTGATAGTCTCTTCTTAAATAAATGGAAAGCGTTCATTTTTAAAAGTGGTAAAGAACTGCCATTTGTAACACCCACATCCATTTTTAAGAAAACAGAAAACAGATTTCTTATTGAAGGTGAGAGAACATTTTCTATGGCAAGCATGACATCCAGATTCTTCCTTATGCATATGACTAAAACAGTACAGATTTTTTAAATTTTTTTTTCTTTAACTTAACTCATCAACATGAGATACTTCTCTCATCAATGTCAGGGACAAAAAAGTACAATTATGTGGGTGGCCTGAAGTAGCACAGGGATGGCTAAGCTGAGTCAGACCAAAGGTCCATCTAACCTAACACCTTGCCTCCAAAAATGGAGAGTCCAAGGAGGACAAGAACAAGGTGAGGATATAATGACGATACCCCTGAATATACTCCCCTGGTTGAAAAATTCAAGGCTTGAGAATTTCTTGCTTCTTGGAGATTTCTCTGTATTTAATAGCTGTTGGTGGGTTTATCTGCCATGTCAAGTAGCTTCTTCAACACCTTTTTAACGTGATATTTTTAATTCAGCTGTTTTTATAGAAGATAACTGTCTTAAAGCCTTTCAGGAAGCAAAGCTAAGTCCGGGCCAGGTTAAAATAACGAAGTCCAGTTGCAATACTATAATATTATAATTGCCCTAGGATACGTGGCATTGGAAGTTACACTGATGCCACATGCCATATGCTGACTGATAGGGTTATGCCAATATATAACTCTCAATAACAGGGGTAAATCTGCAGAAGGGAGAAGACTGCATACTGGGAGAAGGTTTTCAAAATAATTTTTGGCTCTCAGATTTGTTAAGAAAGCCTGAACTAACAGTAATATACCTAAGGCACAGGGATCTAAACTGAGCCCTCAGAGAGTCTGTGTGCCTGGGATGCAAAAATGAGGCAGTTCCAGTTTCAATGAGCTAAAATTAAAAATCTCAATTTAAAAAAAGTTAGCTTGTAGAGGAAGGGCACAGATGAGGGCAGCACAGTGAAAATGGCCTGTGGGGAAGCAGCCACATACCTAAACCAATACACCTCCAGGTGAGAGCTGTCCCCCATCTCCAGCTTTCAGCCTGGCCCCCTGAGCCAGCTGCACAGCCCCTGTGCCCACCCTGACAAGCAGCACCACAGCTCTGTGGCTGACAAGGGCTTTGAGTGACATCGTCCCACTCCCACTCATATTTTCCCTGCAGCCAGCTCCCTGTACAGAGAGAACTTGGTGCAGGAGCAAATGGGCTCAAACCTTAACTTAACTAGGAGAAAGCTGAATTTCTTCTGTATCAGCCCAACAGTCTGTGGTACATGGAGACGCTCCGTTTCCTCTGCAGCTCCACCAGGCATAAAGTAATGCTGCTGCTGTGTGAGGACACAAATAATGAGGGAAAATGAAGAGCAGAAATAGAGGGAAGAAAACCCAAAGTGGTGCCAAAGAAGCGTGGGTTTTTGATGATAAAACCCAGCCTGTACTAATTATTGTTCCTTGTAGTAAAAGCAGTGTAACTGGAAACAACATGAAAAAATGTCTGAAGTGAGTTCTTTTTAGAGTTATGGTTTGCATGAGAATATTTAATGCTTGTGTATTTATTAAGGCCATGGAGCAAATTAAAGTGTCATGAATAAAGGTCTATGTGCATGCAAACTTCCTTTTCATCCAGGCAGAGCTGTTCTTTAGCCTGAACATACAGTGGCTTTTGTCCCCAGTGGGAGAGCAGGGATACAAGTGCTAAAGAGCACTTGGTGAGACTACTGGGATATATGATTTTGTCATATATTAAAAATGATACAATTATCAACAAAAATTTTGCTTTAGAAAAAGCCCATTGAAAAGGAACATCTTCAAAGTAAAACAAACAAACAAAAAAAATAAACAACAGATTAATTTGCAACCTTTTCTCTTTTTTAGCTAATTTTTCTAGGAAGCATATCTTCAGTTGCTCAACTCTGATGAGATTTCTTTTTAAATTCACAGGTGTTAATTGATGTTAAATTACATAATATTCAATATCTGTATCACAAATTAGATTGACCCAGACTATGTAATCTCTATTACATAGAAGACAGGAATATTGAAGTAATGAAAACTGTAGAAAAATATTCATGATGATATCATATTTAACCTGAATTTTGCTTTCCTGTTTGCATTGCTTCTATACTTGAATTGACAGCAATAGTCCATATGAAACAGAAAGCAATTTACAGAGTCTAAAGAAATCCTAATGAATGTTTCATGTTCAGACCTTTGTGTTACTTAGGATACACATCAGCAACTTTGCTCCTTGTTAATGCTGAAATAGCTTTCATAACCCTGTCATCATCCCACTCCTTTTAAAACAAGAAAAGTTTGTGACCTGAAGAGCACTCTGGCTCTTCAAAGGGAAGGGAAGAAATCCAAAATAAACATGCTTACCATTAGGTATTTCTAGACCTTGAGCTTAGTTTCAGATAGACTTTGTCTGCTGCCTAAATTCACATTCAGCATCTGCACAGATGTTCATTAATTTCCATGAGAAATACTTTTGGAAATGAAGTGGCACACACGATTCCCCTGGCCTTTAGTTCAGAAAGATTCTAGATCACGTTGAGTCTCAATGTCAAATATCTCTGTGGGGAAAGACTAGAAAGCCTGACCTATTTGCATATGTGAGCGAGTATGGCAACAGTCTGCTGCACTAATATATGAGGAGAAGGTTATTTGACAATAATAAAATTGCAAAGATGATAACCCACAGTGCAATAAAAAAAATAAAGAAGAAGAAATTCCTCCTTGTTTTTACAGACAAAAAGCAAAAAGGAGGAAGGAAGAGAAGGGAACATCAGTTCAGAGAATGTGGCTGGATTTTAATAAAGGCTGGATGGCTTCATGGCCCCTAAAAACATTTATATATAAATGAGTTGAGATAATAAGGCTAATCAAATGTCATGCTTCAAGTAGTCAGTTCGTGGCCTGAAGGGACTAGGAAGTGCTTTTTTTGCCACTGTACAGATGTGCTTCATTGATTAGGATTTGTCCATTTCAGGGGAAAGTTACAGAGCCGTAGGCGTCCATGATGACTTGCTTGAGCCAGTATTCTTATGGAAGCCCATCAAGTTCTTGGGGGTTTTGTTTTATGTGAATGCACAAGTTTGGCAGCAGCCTGAACTCTGTCATGGACATGGGTTAAACGTGACCGTGTCATTCTGTGCTATCACTGAGAAATCATGGAAACTTTGCTTAAAGTTCGTGCTGCAGATCAAGGTGCAGAAATTCAATTGAGTGAGCAGATTGGCTGGTTTGTGCTGTATCTGCAGGACTGAAGTCATGTAATCTCTATCTAGTTTTCCTGAAAGGTAAAGATTCCTTTATAGAAGTTGTTTAGAAGCCTAGACTTCTTTATTTCATCTTACTAGCTTCTTTCTCAGAACATAACATCCACAACTGATGGTACAGTGCAGTCCACAGCCTCACATGTGTGACTAAGCCTGATTAATTAAGATCTGAGGTCAGAAGAAGGAGATGGTCCCATTTCTTCTAGGTATTCCAAGGTCAAAGGTATGGTAAATAATAAAAACATCACAGGGCTACAAATGAGTTAAGAAGATGAGGACTTACAACGCTGCGTCTGTAAGACATTCAGAATATTAAAGCAGATTGAACAAACTATAACAAACAAGATTTGTTTTTCATATCTGCAGGGAGTTGAGAGGACAGTGTAAATAACTTTAATACCACTTGTACCTTAACTGTGGCGCCTACAGGATGCCTTGTTACAGGGCTGAAATCACTCACTTTGGGCTTTGCCTACAAATCACAATATAACAGGACCAGGCTGCATCCTGGAGGCTGCCTCGCCATGGCATTGTGAGCTGGCTCTGTGTCTGTATCTCTGTGAGTGGGTAAAAGGTCTCATTTTGGCTGAGTATTGCAAGTAGTGAACTTGGAAAAGCTTGATGAAACTTCTTTGCATGCCAAGTACGTAGTGGAAATTGTGCATAAAAAGTGATTCCCTCTCAAGCTACAGTTTTTGTTGTATGAAATTCTATCACAAAGTCACTTCTAGTTGGCAGAAAGCTTTTTTCCTAAGATACCATCGTATCTGTGGACAAAAGCTTCATGACACCGGTTTTTGGAAAGCAAGTTAAGCTTTGGCAAAGATTTGGGGAAGATTAGAGGGCCCCCTTGTGGAGATTTTATATATTTATATATGTCTGTATATATATTTTTATATATACAAAGATACCTATTAGATCGATGGAGAAGGAAAACGGCAATTTTGCTTATATTTGAGTCATATTATTAATACCAAACGTTTCTGGTTTTTTAGTTTGCTTAGAGTTATATATTCATACCTAATATTTCTGGGTTTGCTCAGATGCTATAAGGTATTTTAGTAAAACACAAAGTTCAGTGTAAAATGGAAAGTCAGCAGTCTGTCATGTAAGTATGCAATTGAAATACCCTGTCATCTTGGCTTACAGGTAAAATCATACAGTTGCATTACAAGAAGAATTATTTTAGGAGAAAAAAAAATAGCATTTTTGTTTTACAGCTGGGTAATTTCACTAGGTTTTGTGAACTATTTCAATGTACATATAGGGAACACTTCTCTTATAATGTATTCATTAGTAGAATCACCTGAAATACTTTTATATCTGCTTTGTCATACTGTTTACCATATGGGAGGCTTTAAGAACTCAGCATGTAGGACAAGAAAATTATTGTGATGCCTGGATTTTGTGATGATCATTTATAATTTATGGTCATTTTGCTTGACGTCAGAATTAATAAAGATTTGAGGCAAAGCTTAGAGAGAATAAATTAGTGTACTTTCAAAGGGATTTCAATTACTGAGCCCTTTTTATTGATAATTACTTTATTAATTGAGCAGAATTACTGTGCTGATTCAAAATGCATTGCAGTGAATAATCCCACAAAACTTTTATATGAGCATCTCAGACTTGGAAAAGAGTGCCTGCATCTGAGCTGAGCTGGAAATCACAGAGAGCTCAGCTGGGGAGGGGACCTTGTTACACTTGTGGCACAAACTGTGAAGCCAGTTACAAAGGAACACTGGTGCTGCTGGTGCTGCAAGTGTTAGCTAGCCACAGAATAAAATGGGATAGCAACATGTCCTTCAAAAACCAGGAAGAGGATGCAAATAAACATTGTAGTTGAATTTAAAATAACTAATTTTGCTTTGGTTTAGACCTAACAAAATCTGACTGAAGAAATGTAAATGTCAGAAGATTTAAACATCTGGCTACATTTGATTTGTTTTTTAGGGGCTCTTTGAAACTGAGTTTTACCCACCAAGTGTATTCGTGCAGGCAGCCAGGACCCTTGTGATAACAGATCTCTCGTAATTCTGCATTGAAGTATGTAGGGATTTTCTTCCTTTAGAACCATTATGAAAGGCCTTACGTTTGAGTTACTGAATAGGCAGGAGTTCTGTGTCCCCACCTTTTTGCGTTGGAGCTGGAGGAGTGCTCGGTTGCCCAGGCAGCAGCCTGCCCCATGAGACTCCTCCTGAAACAGGGACTTGCTCTAACCTCTTTGGCAGCTGCTGAGAGACTGCCACCTGATTGTGTGGGGGGTTTTGTGGTCTGTCCTGTGTGCATAAGGGATATTTTATGAATCCTGTTATGCTAAGCTGTTACCCATGACTACAGGTATCAGACTTCTTCAGGAGGGTCTCTTCCCAAACAGGTTTCTGTAACCCTTTAAGGCTATATTGGCGAAACAAGCTCAAACTGCAGGTCCCTTGTGCAGCACTGTCTTCAGGTTTGCTCTTCTCTTGTCCCCTGTCTGTCATCACCTTTCTTTTCCCTGGCCAGCTCTTGCTGCCACTTCCTGCTGTGGGCCATCCCCTTAGCTCATTTCCCCTGTATTTGTAACATCTTCCTGAGAAAGGCAAGTTCAGAACTTCCAACCCAGGCTGGGGCCAGAGGCAGCTCAGGGAGGAGGTGGGTAGGACAGCAGTGCAAATGCATCCTTATTTCATGTTCCCTTCTGTGCAGTGGCATAGCAAAGGAGAGAAAAAGAAACAACATTTTTGGGTAAAGAGGTCACACGTACCTCAGATTTACACAGTTCTTCTGAGACACAGCAATCACCTGTGCACAATAGTGATGAGACAGAATGGGGTGATGTGAGCAATGGATCCCTCCTTTGCCAGTCCTGGCCACAGGTGGTTTGTTATTCTCCCCAGCACAAATGCCTTGTATATCTTTAAAGAATCCTCTAAGACACTGCACAGCTATTGCTTTTGAATAGTATTTCCTCCTGTGTGTGCTCACACCCTGTTTCTTAAGAGGTACAAGGGTTGCTTTATGCATGCGCTTGATAGAACAACGCAGTTCTCATTGCTGGAATTATTATTGCATTCTGTGTTTGTATTTCTTTCAGCAACGTTCTTGTTATTTCACTCATTTCAGCAATGTAAGGAATACCTAGAACAACTGAGGTTGATATAATTTAGGCAAAGAACAAAAATCACTGGAGGCAACTTTGTTGGATTTGTGTCTCATCAGGAAATGATTTACAATTTGTATCAAGCTTGTTTGTTTTTCCATCAAATTGCCTCGTCTATACATTTCTATTCCAGACCACTTCACTGTGAAACAAATTGTTATTTCCCCATCTTAACCAACCTCTGTGTTCTCACATGCACCAAAGCTGGGGCAACCAGCCTCTGGGCTGTGACATGTAAATATCCAGCATCCATCTCTGATAGCAGAATGGAAATTTACCTTCAATAAAGTATTTGACAGACCAGCATCTGCAAAGTTATTATACAAGGCAGAGAACATGAGGCTGAGCATAAGAATTTTCTGGTGAACAAGAAGGTGGTAACAAAACAGGATGTGCTGAAAGAGGAACTTAAAGGAAAGTTATCCATGAATTTCCACAGGGCTAGTCTTAACTCTGACTCTGGTTCATGTTTCCAGTAATGAGGTTGGCTCTAAAAGCTTAAGTATATTAATGGAATTTGCTTAATGACCTTGAGGATTTCATAAAAATAGGGGAAATGAAGTTTGATAGTGCAAAGTGCATGGTTCACACATCTGAAGCCAGCAGAAACAGCTGTCCTCTATCAACTGGGTGCTTACCAGCCAAAACAGGGAGTCTTCATAGAATCACAGAATGGTTTAAAAGACCATCAACTTCCAACCTCCCTGCCATGGGCAGGGACCATCTGAGCCAGTGACACAGTGAGTATGAGTTTCCAGTCATGTGGCCCCATAAAAAACCAAAATGCAGTGTCAGGATGTATCAGAGAATACATTACCAGTGGAGGTAAGAAATGTTTATTGTGCAAGGCACCTCTAAAGCCTTGTGTGAAATTTGCTCAATTCTAGCCATGTATAGTGAAATTTGAAGTCGTGCAAGTTCAAATGCCAGGAAAGGACTGCTGAGATGATCAAAACCTGGAGCAAATCTCAGGAGCTCCTCACTTTTGCAAGCCCCCTATCAAAAGCTAGCATGAAAAGCTGAGATGTTGGAAAACTCAGTGAAGGAATCCAAGCATGACCCAAGGGTTTTGAGGACTGAGTTTGATCACTTATGACTTTCCTTATCAGAGGAGACAACAAGTAGTTCAGCTTTGTAAATTGAAAGTTGAGAGGTGTGATTGCTCTCTGATCTTCAGCTTAAATGCTATTTCTCCTTCTCTGATATTACATTTATAAATCTCCTTGATGTATTTGCAGTGTTAACTCAAGAACAGCTGGATCTAAGTAGACCAAGACCAAGTTTTGTCTGGGAATAAGACTTATGTTCCTAACTGTAAGAAGCAACTTTCACAAGATGTTTTCAGTAGGAGCAATGGCATGAAAAGGATATTTCAAAAAGGGCTAGGATGCTTTAGGAAAGGAATAATTGAGTGCTGTTATCTGTGCTGGCAGGGTAGGTAGGGCACTGTGTTGTCTCTGAGAGCTTTTTTTCCTAAATAAACCAACAAATTTCTTCATATCTGCTCATACTGCTCTCTATTTTCTTCACTGCCAGCAAGGCTGAGCTTACCTACGTGTTTAAATTTAGAGTGAAATGCCCAACTTTATCCTCTGTGTTTGACAATGTATGCCTAAATCCTGAAGGCAACACAGAGGAAAAACCGATATTAGCTCAGAGAGCTCACACATATTCATATGCTATTCATGTGCCTTTTCTAAAATACTGGGATTAAAACCATGGGTAACTACATCATTTTATTAGCCTAGGAGCTGCTCAAGATCCAGACTTGATACCTGTGAACAGAATTAATTTCTTTAGGGACATGTAGCGGCTGCAGTGTCCTCTCCAATTTCTGGAGACTCTATATTGAGTAACATGTCATTGAAATAAATACTCATGAAGTTGCTCAATAATTCAGGGTGTGCTGATTTGGAGTGTTATAGCCCTATAGGTTAAAATCCTATTAAAAAAACCCCACAATCTCTTAAAAGAGACAAAAAAATCCCCTGTACTGTTCCTAGGGTGGCCGGGAAAGAACAAGGGAGAACGGGGATAATTTAGTTGGCGAGTTGGTTCTTGTTTGCTGTGGTGTCTGACAGGACTGTACATTTGGTGCCAGCAGACTTTCCACTGTCATTCAGAATCCCAGAGCCCCAGGGGTGGGAAGTGACTTCAGGAGAAGTCCAACCCCCTGCCCAGAGCAGGGCCACCACTGAGCATAGATGGGGTTGTTCAGAGCTCTGTCCAGTTGGATCTTCAAAATCTCCAAGGGTGGAGGATGCAGAGCTGCTACTGACAAAACATTCCAATGCTTAATTATTCTGATAATGAAAATTGTTTTCCTTTTATTCCCACTTTTTTCAGTTTATGACTATTGTCCCTCATTAACTATCCCACCGTGCACAAGAGTGCACTGGCACTGGCCTCTTCTTCGGTGCTGAAAGGCTACTGTTTGATCTCCACCTAATGTCTTAGACACATCTTTGAAATACATCATTAAAATCTGTATCCTCACAAATTTGTATTCTCCTATGTCAAGGAAAAAATTCTCAGCACTCCCACTATCCTTTTGCAGCAGTAGGTCCCAAGATACTTTTTCACTGATAATTTTGTAGGGCATGTGGCAATGTGATATGTCAAGAATCTGATTATTATTGTCATGATTATTCATTACTTTAAAAAAGTACAAAATCAGAAGTCCCAACTCTAAAAGCAGACAACATTTCAAAATGAAATTGTCATTTTGCATCGTGCAAGGCTAGTTGTCTTCATTCCTGAAGTATTTAAGGGCAAAAAAAATTTCGTCTCCACAAAGGCTGTTTTTACCATTGTTTTCACCATTGTTTTCAATACAGATGCAGTGCTGGGTTTTGAAACTCATCTTTTTTTCTGTATTATATGCATCTATGAACCAGTGGTATGTTAAAATAGCTTACCTAATATCTCATTCTTCTCATATCTTTGCATAGCTCTGTGCCATTATTGAATTTGTTCTAGCTTCACATCAAGGAAAATTGGACTCTTTAGGTGGAAAAGTTCCTAATGTTGTATATGTTGCATTTGTGTTGCCAAAGGTTCTCTCCCTTTCTTCTACCCTTCTGGATCACCCTAAATCACTACTGTTAAAAGTTGTTGGATGTCAAAGAGTGAGTGATCTATAAAGGCACTCCTTGTCATCTGTCATTCTTTAATCAGGTATAGGACACTAATCTTCTGATCAACAACCATACAAAAAAATAAAACAGTGCTATAAAGCTTTCCTGAGGTTTTTCTGATGGCATGGATACAGAATTTAATCTGATATTTCAGAGGATATTTTTAAAGAAAAAAGGGCTTGCAATGTCTAAACAGAAAAATTGGGAGTTTTGTGATGAAAGCAGTGAATTACTCTAAAAGAAACTGAAGTTGGTGACAGGGAGTATTCCTCCTAACATGCAGGGAAATAAAAGGTTTCACATTTCTTAAGTGCTTCCCAGTGCTCAATGACCACATTTCTCTTGCCTGTAACAGTCTGTGTCATCACAAATAACTTCCCAAGCAACAGCATCTTCTTACCAGAACCAGAAATACAATCCCAGCTGTCTGACTCCCAACCCTCCCTCTGTCATGCTGATATACTGATATATCAGCAAGGACAACAAAATTATAATGGAATGTTTTTCTAACTGCTGGATTGGAGATTTGTATGAAACAATACAGAACTTGCTTTAAAACTTGGTTTTACTTTAGGGAATTCTCCAACTCTATAAGCATGTTTAGAAAGAGATATTATACCATGACTGGAAGATGTATTATAGGTACAAATGGAGGTTCTCTGTGGTTATTCCTCCTTCATTACGAAATGTTTGGTTAGTGGGTAGTTTTTGATGTGGGCCTGAACTTTGCATTCTGTGAGTACATCCCTTTGGCTCCGAGTGCAGGGTTCACCTTGCAGGCAGAGACGCCTGTACAACACAGACACCTCCAGGTGGGCAATAAAGCTCCCTCTGTGGCCAAGGTAAGTGGTGTGATGCCTCTAAAGGGATTCAACTCGTGCCAGAGGTGGCCTCTGCCATGGCCAGACAAACACCACTGCCTGTGCTGAGCAGCTCCCTGCTGGTTTCAGAGCTTGCCTCAATGTGTAGCTCATATGTAGACCACTGCAATTAGATGTCCTACCCTGAAAGCAGTATCCAGTCCCTTCTCTGAGCAGGCATGTCATATGGATTTAGCTGCTCTTTATGCCACTGGGGTAATGAAAAGTGTAAGTTTAACCAACAGAGACTTGTGGCCAACTCAGAAATAGGAAACAATGGCCAACTTTTATTCCAGTTGGATTCAGAGCAATGGGACAAAATTTCAAAGGAATAATGAGACAGACCTAAAATTTTGTAGTTTTTTACCTCAAAAAAGTATGGCTTTTTTATTTTTCTTTTATTTAACTCTGCTAAGTTCTCCTTTAATGTGGAACAAGTGTCTATAGAATGTTACAGCCACTGTTTTAAGTAAAGGGCTCATCATCACAGATAAAAACTGCAGAAGGGACAAGTGCTCAGATCCTCTGAGAAAGCAGCCAGTTAAGTGCTTTTGCTACATGCTGAGCAGGTGATGCATGTGGTAAGAGTAGATAAACCTCCAGTTTTCAATGGTGGTGGCTGTTCTTTCAGTAACAGTCTTGTAAAGAAACCCATGAAAACCTGAAAGGACAGCTAATAGTATTAAGGTCGCAAAGTTATGCAAAGGATTTCTTAGAAAACCATTCCATCGTGGTGTCTAGCATCTTGTGACAGACACTAAGCTTAAGAAGCCTGTGTGCTCCTGCTACATCATCTTTGCAAAAGTTTGTGGGACAGCTAGGGTTTATCTGTCTGGCTTGGTGGATAAGCTGTATGATGTTTCCTGCAGCCAGATGGACATGCATATATTTCGTGCACTGTTTCATAGTTTTTCATTTAGTGCCACTGTTCTGGATAAGTGTGCAGTCTGTTCTTGTTCTTTTGGGCAGTTTATCTGTAAATTAAGCACACCATGCATTGAGAGACACTGCACAGAAATGCTGCCAGCCTTGAGCTGATACATCTGCATTTCACTAGGGTGAATTTGACCAGTTCAGATCAGCCTGACAGTGTTCCTTTGCTTTCTGCCTTCCCCCATCATTCCTGTTGCATGTTCTTATTTCCTAATTGTACATGTGCTGCATTATACTTATCTTTGTTTCATTTGTTTACCCTCTTCCTTTCACCATTACCCATACTGACGATACTTTGCCCAAAGAGAGGTTGCTGTTTGTGGGCTAACTCTGATACTGCCTGAAAGAATTTGGGCTTCAGGATAAAACTGGGAAGTATAAGGCTTTTGTTCACATAATGCTGACCCTTTTTAAGCCTTCATCTTGCCACAACCTCAGTTGGTAGCAGAAGTGTGCTGACAGGATGGCTTTTGGTGGGTATTTCAGACCTTTCCCCAGGAGCACACTCACTTCCACAGTTAAAGATACTAACTTCTTATCTCCACTTGGGACGTGAACTTGACCAGGGCTTTTATTTTCCTGTCTACTGGGAAGAACCAGCATGTGGATGGTTTTATGCTGCACCTGGATTTTTCAGTCACTTTGGGTTTTCTTTCTTCTGTCTGCTAGTGTTTTCCAAAATATTCTCTGGTGACTCTTTTTCTCCACCTCAGATATTCTTCTGTCTCTGCATCCACTGCCCTGAGCACGCTGTTCTCTTTTTATGAAGATGCCATTCATCCTTCCTCCCCAGGAGGCCCTACAGGATGTTTCTGTTCTCAGTGTGCAGTGATCCTTCACGTATTTAGTAAATCTCCCTCAGCTGGGACATCTGTTCCATGGTGATAGAAGAGGCAAAATGCCCTGGTTTGGGATCACTTCTGCTTAGAGCAGACTCTGCTCCTCTGAAATTAATTTCTAAACTATACTACTGAAGGATTAATGCAAAACTACTGAAGGATTAATGTAAGATTAGAGTATTTATATTAAAATACCTTATAATGTGGAAGAAATACATGTTCTTAGGTTATAACTAGAAGCTCCTTTTATCTGTTCTATTAATTAAAGGTTTTCTTTGCCTAACGCTAATGAAGAGATTGGATTTCATGCAAGTAGGACTAGAATTTCCAGGTACTTTATAATTCTACAGTAAACAGTAGTGTGCAGCCCACACTTCACACTGGTGCTTGTTTCAGCCCTTGAATGGATCATCAGGCCCTTGCTGTGACCATCATCTGTCCAAAAAATCAACTATCCCATAGTGACAACTTCAATAATCCATTAGTTGCAGTACATCATGCTCAAAAGGAGATTGCTTAATCTGGGGAAGCTGCATAAAATTTCCTTTCAGGAGGAGCTAACACTGTGACTAGTGGGCTGGTGTTTGAAATGAAATCTAGACTGTTCTTACGTGTCCATGTGTTCATAGAGACAGTCACAAGACACACTGGCAAACACACAGCTATGCATTTACTATCATTTTTCTGTCACTGACAAACGCAGATTATGGCCTGATTCCAGTAAATTTTTACATACACACTCATGCACATGCTGATATAGATATTGATTGCATAAATAGGTTATATAGATATAACTTGTATGAGTTTTAATTAATTTGGAACGTTTTCTATAAAATACCTTCTCCCTGACATACCCGTGTATTCTGTTTGGCTAGCCTTTAAGCACTGAGGGCGTCTGTGACAGTAGTTTCAGTAATCAATGATATAAGTCTATTAAAATGAAGCCAAGTTTGTGTGTGATGAGTTTGCTTTGACAAACAGGGTAACAGAAGTCATTACTTAATTCTTTGCTCAGTATTTCCCACAGTGGGTAGCCATGGAGCTCAACACATACATAAGTGTGAGCATGGGTGATGCAAGAGGGTCATTTACACCAACAAGTGGACATCTGTATCCAGAGTGGCTCAAGCACATTCAGTATTTAGCTACCTTTATGCCATTTTACTGAACAGTGAAGAAAGGCCATATCCTGTTTCATATTTTTACGACCTGCTTCTTGTCTTTATTATGAGCTGACTCCTCGGCTGTTCCCAGTGTGATTGAATGCTTGTATATGAGGCACTGAGGGCTCCAAAATGCTTCTGTAATTATTCCATAAATGTCACAGATTTGAAAACAAATTGAAAACTATTTTCTAAGACAATTTTATAATTTATATAATTTTCCAACTGAAACAAATGTTTGTGGCCTTCGTGTGTTTACTTGTATCATTATTCTAGAGACGTGACATGCTTTTCCCTGAAAGAAAACTCAGTGCACAACTTCAGTGCAGCATCCCCCAGTCGAGGGATAGCATGTAACAGTGTCAACTGGACAGTGCCCAGGATTAGGTGGAAAAAATCTTAAGGTCTTCCAACCTCAAATTAATTAAAAGGGTGGCAGAGGGTCATAGCCAGAAAGTTAATCAGAAGGTTGCAAACTGTGAATGCGGCATAAGTTACCAGCCCCTCAGAAACTAAATGTGTGTCAAGCTACAGTTAAATGTTGACTGCCAGATGAAGAAGCCATTTAGCGGATAACACAAGAAGGCAGAAACCAGCAGCAGATTTATCTGGGCAGTGAAGACAGCTGCAGGAGGCACGTAGTCACAAGGAGGAGCAGCAGCAGGCTGCCGAAGGTTTCTGGCCAGGGATGCAGAAGGGAAGCTGCGGATGTTATACAAAGATGTGCTGTTCTCATTTCCATGCATCTGCTTTGTACTCCTGTTTATTGCACATCAAACACATTTACATAACCAGGGATGAAATGGAAATGATTGATGCAAAGGAGGTATTTTTGTTAATTGTTGTTGCTCTGAGTCATACCTGACTGAGACTGCTGGAGATGGGTGAGGAAAGACAGAACTATTATTAGAGGTATAAATAACTGTCAAGAGCAACTTTTAAATCTGTCTGTTACCACATATTAACATCCAAAATTACCTGAAGAGAGGAGGGGCAGCAACACAAGGTCTAAGCCAGTGCCTCATCTTTGTTGATGTAGATGTTTGCTACTGCCTCTGAGTCTTTGTCCATTTTTTTTCCATCTCTGCTCCCTTGGAGTTTCAACCATTTTTGGTCACAACCCTATCCGTGCCTGCTGGATGTTGCAACAACAGCTCCTTATGTTCAGAGTTGATGGGTGTTTGAGAGTTGGGCTCTTTTATCTGCACAGCAGTTGTGAAATGCATCCCCTTTTTTCCTGTAAAATGGAAAGTAGTTCTTAATGTGCTCTCATACATGCAGCATAGAGCCAAGATGAGATGAACATCCAATCTCAGAAGAGAAAGCTTGCCTGAAGTGCCCAAAGACTGCTTTTTCATAGTGGAACTATCCTGCAGAGCACACAGGACGATTTCTGGTACTTCCTCCTCTGCAGGAGAAGAGGGATTTTAGAAATACCTGTCTATGAAGGGTTGTGTGATTCTTGGGTCCCCTGTTGATGTGGGCTGTGTAAGTAACTGAAGGGAACCAAAACAGCTAACATGCAGTTTGGCCATGTGTGAGCAGCAGTCAGAAGACCTAAGCTCCAAAAGATTCTGGAAATATCATCCTTCAAGGTATCATCTGATGCTGACAGAAATCATGGCTTGCAGTGCAAGTGATAGTGCAAATACATCCATGACACTCCCTAGTTTAAATCCGTCCACCTGTAAAGCTTCTGCTGTGAAATGTCTTGAAACAACTGTTTCCATTAGATAGTAGCTCAGGAAACTACCCTGCAGTAGAACATGGTCCATAGTTTGGTCTCATAACCTTATTCTGGAAAATATTTTATAGGTTCTGTAGGTGTAAAATTCAGAATGGATAAGAATGAAGCATTCAGACCTGTTTGCTTTGTCTGCACTGGGAAATATATCTGCATATTTAGCAGTATGTGGAGAAATAAATATTTTTATGGTTAACCTAAGGTTCATGGAGATGGTGAATCTTTAGTGACAGGAAGTGGGTGATACCTGAAAAAGCAAAGTAATTATTTTGGAGGTTGTTACAAATTTGGAGATTTTTCATTTTACTGGAGTTAGCTCTTCTATGAGATGACACTCCCAAAATATTTGTTTGTTTACAGGGTAGCTTGTCTTCAGCAAGCTTGCTTCCTGCTTACTTCCTCCTTCATCCTTCTCTGCTTCCTGCTTACTCTCTTCATCCTTCTCCAGGCTGAAGAAAAAGTACTGAGATCAGACTTTTCTTAAGAAATCTTAGGGCTCATGATTTATTAATGTGTAGTTTGCAGTAAGATGAGTCATGCAAACTCACGAGCCTATTTTTGTACCAGATCATGTGTTAATTTTAGTCATGAATCTTCTTGTGGTTATTCTAGCTGAGATAAATCAGAAGTATTTCAGTTTTCTTTGTGCTTATGATATCACCTTATAATTCAGGTGAGTTATTATTGAGTAAAATATCCCTCAGTAAAAAAAAAAACCTCAATCTGTGAAAGCCTCCTTGGTGCATATTTAATTGCATTCCCTTTCAGATTGCCATAAATAAGACATATGAACTGAATTTAATAGCAAAAAGATGAACTGACAATGTGAGTTCTGTAGTTATTTTCTCTATTTCAAATCAATATATCTTGGTGTCTCTTTTGTATTCTTGACAGGTGAGGTTGAATAATAATAATCTTTACACCAACAAATGCTTTTTAATACTACGTGATTATTACTAATTTCAATCAAGTACTTGTCTAAAATTAAGTCATATGAGTGGATTTTTGGTCTCTTATTATCTTCACTCCAACCCACTTAATAAGAGGGTTTTTCTTAAGTAGGTGGCTCATGCCAGTCTTCCACATGGCATTATTTTGAGCACTTGCACCATCCACATGAAATTGCTCATGCTTTTCTTAGGTTGTGCCCAAGTGCTGTAGGGATTATCATCCTGTGCATCTTGTGAGATGTGCTTGTCTCAGTCCAGAAGAGAAGGGGCAGGATTATTTCAATCACTTTTCACACAGTTTCTGATATTGCTGGCAGTTAATACTTCAATGTGGAGGGGAGCACACTTCAGTTAATTGGTTTCTATATAAAGTAACTATCACTGAACACTTGATAGGTCAAAGTAATTCTGTTTCTCTGATAACTGCTTATTTCCTTTCATATCTCTCTCTCTCCCAATTTACTTCTTATTTTATTCATGGTATTTATGAAGATTTCACTGTCCCAGAAAGAGTCACCTGCAGTACCTACATTGCACTGGAAAAAGTGAAGGGTGTGGTGCCAGCTTTGGTAATAGTTTTATTGGAGAATAAACAGGAAAATCTACTGAAATCCTAAAACTGTGTTTAATTATATGTTGCAGGAATTTCTATTACATCACCATGCTGAGGGATCCAGTGTCACGGTACTTGAGTGAATGGAAACACGTCCAGAGGGGAGCGACGTGGAAAACTTCCCTTCATATGTGCGATGGAAGAAGCCCAACACCAGATGAGCTGCCCACCTGTTACGAAGGAGACGACTGGTCTGGAGTCAGCTTACAGGAATTCATGGATTGTAGCTACAACTTGGCCAGCAACCGCCAGGTGCGCATGCTGGCAGACCTCAGCCTGGTGGGGTGCTACAACCTGACTTTCATGAATGAGAGTGAGAGAAACGTGATTCTTCTCCAAAGCGCCAAGAACAATCTGAAAAACATGGCCTTCTTCGGGCTGACGGAATTTCAGAGGAAAACACAGTATCTCTTCGAGAGGACATTCAACCTGAAATTCATTTCCCCATTCACCCAATTCAATGTCACGCGGGCCTCCAACGTGGACATCGGCGAGGATGTGCGGCAACGCATAGAGGAGCTGAACTTCTTGGACGTGCAGCTGTACGAATACGCAAAGGACCTGTTCCTGCAGCGCTTCCAGTACTCCAAGCAGGAGGAGCATCAGAAGAACCGGCTAAAGAGGCGGGAGGAGCGGCGACTGCTGCGGGAGCAGAGAGCTCGCCAGTGGCCGAGGGAAGAGGCAGCAGAAGTAGCTGTTACTGAAGATTATAATAGTCAGGTTGCAAGGTGGTGATGCTCCTCCATCTTGCCTAACCAATGAGAGGATCAGATTGATTGTGCAATGTGGCTATCTGGGAATTAGCCAAGGGAGACCTACTGCTTTGGTAAATGAGACCTCGTCTGACAACTCCCCCTCCTTGTCTCAGTTTTTCTTGGTTTCTGCCAGTGAGAATGTATTTTTTTCTCAATAGGTATTGTTTAGTGTTATTAAATGGCAGTAGAATAAGATTCCTGTCAGAAAAGACTTCCTTCAAACACCTAAGCTATGAGGATAGGTTGAAGAGGGAGATTCTTTGTATTAACAGATGTACCCTGTACAGTCTGAGCTACTAAAACTTGTGCAGATGTGAATGATAAATTGGGGAAAAAGACCTGGCTTGGTTCCTTTGTGACCTGAGAGCTGGTTTATTTCGTACTGTTCATTGCAACAGTAGTGCATAACTTTCTAGTGAATGAAATGGAGAAGGTGCACCCATTGCCCTTCAGACTTCTACATGCTGTGTTTTGATTAAGGGAAGAATTTGATGAGGCGATTAAAAAAGACACGGGAAGTGTTGGATTGGGGCACTTCTTGTTCTGTTCCAAAGGCCATCAGTCAGAGATCGATTATAGGTGAGGTGGTGGAGGGTTGGCTTATTTCCCCGCAGGTGCTGACAGTACCGAGCCCAGCCAGGTAGGAACCATCTTTCTAAGTGTGTGTGCAAAGGCAGGCTTTGACAAATTAAGTTCACATGGCAGCTGAGCACACTTCACAGAGATTATCTGGCTGGAGGCAATGAAATCTGCCTTCACATTCACAAAAGGGGTCAAGCAAACTCCAGGGAAGAGGAAAGGGAGAGAAGGAAAAGCGTAAATATTAGTGCGACATTTTCCAGCTTTGCTGTAAAAGCCTGCAGATACATTGTCTGTGCAGGTAGGCAGGTTTGTTGTATTGTCTGTTAAAATACACTGGTGCTGAGTGCATACAGTTTAAATTGGTTTTCTCTCCAACTACAGTAGTGGCTAGAAAAAAAGTCAGCTTTCATTTTTATAGGATACATAATGGATATGTGAAAAATCTTGATATTTATTACTCTATATGAGGATTCTTTGTAAATTTATTGTTTTCATGATGAGAGATCTGTATCTGTTTTTATTCCTTGTCCAGAAAAAGATTCAATGGGTTCTTCCTCCACGTGTTCCATTCTTGTGGCTAAACTGCATCTGTTTATTCCAAGATTTTATGTTCCATTCGTAATAGTCAAATTTTAGAAAGATGATCCTGTGCACCATAGATCTTCTGAGAGAGTTTTTTTCCTTCTTCTTCTGGCATAAATGTAAAGCATTAGGAGGAAATTTCTCTAAGTGCCTCAACGTGGCTGCTAAATCAAGATGCTGAAAGTATATTATTGCATGCATGAATGGCTTTTACCTTACAGATTTGCTAATTAAAAGTACTAGAGTACTTGATGTGGATGCACATTTCTCGCTTGTTTTCAAAAGTCAAGGTTTCTATCCAGTTGGTTGAAAAAATAACGTGTTACAGAAAAAAGAGGCTCGATTTGAAAATTTGTCCCTTCATTTCCAAGTTGGATTTTTTTTTTGTGCATGCCGTATCTTCTTTTCTTCTGATAATGCTATTGCTACTTATCTATGCAGAATATCAAAAATACAATCTAATGATTCTGTTGAGAGTTAATGCATATGATAGCACATTGAACATGAAATATCATAATAGCATTAAGAAGTGAAGAGGGCTACCAGGATGATGCCTCATTATCAATGTAGTTCATTAACAATATGCTGCTTTACGTCTGATTGTCAATGTGTTACTTTGGGGTGAGTGGTGGTGGGTTTTGGTCCTAATACCTCTTCCACTTGTGGTTCATGTACATCTTCTCCCACCTCCGCATTCAGAAGGGAAAAGGAAGATTGTTGTTCTCCTGTCTGAGCACGGGATGCCTGCCCTAGGGAAGAGTGAGGAGTTCTCTGGGCTCCTGGGTGGTGCTGCTTGGATCCCCATTGCCTGGAAGAGGCACTCAGACACCTCGCTCATGTACGGACACCAACCTTCCAAGACTTAAATTGAAATCTTTACAGCTGAGGACTGAAGCTCTCACTGGGTGTCCTGGCTGCAGGACAGTGAGGCCACGAAGAGCTAAGGCTCACTGGCACTGTTGCACCTTTAGCACAGTGCAGGTAATTTGCAGTGATCTGAGAGCTGCTGGCACCAGGGCTTTAGGCTGGTCTGGCCCTGGCCCTGTGGAAGGAAGGGGCTTTCTGGTCAGTGACACCGGGGATGATGAGAACTGTTGCATGTCCCCATTCCTGCACCCATTGCCACACCTTACTGTAGACCAAACAGCATGAGAGGGGAGGATGCTTTTGGCACCTGATGCTCAGTCTCCAGGATTTGGAGGTGCACCTCTTGTTTCCATGAGCACGGGGAGCTTGGGGTGCTGGGGAGACCCTGAAGGGCAGGGGAGAAGCCAGCCATGTGAAAGGAAAGATGCAAGGCCAAATTCACATGAAGAAGCAAGGTAAGCAAGGAAGTAAGATAAATTCCAACTCATGTTTTGTTCTGAGGGGCATTCTTTCCTCTTCCTCCTAAGTGCGAAAAAGAAGTTGTCCCTTCCTCACATACCTCTTTGCTCAGCAGGCCACTTCTCCATGCTGCTCACAGCAACTGGGGCCCCATTTTTCATTTACAAAATGCAATGTTTCCTTTTCAAGGGAGAGGAGACAGTGCTCAGAAATACTTCCCTGGAGCCTCACCAGTGACTGTAAGTATCAGTTTCAGCTGTCTAAGCACACCAACTGTTCTCCAGACTGTTCCTTCTGCCTGATACAAAACAAAGCCTAATGAGGAAAATCGAAGCCGTTTTTAGGTGATTTACATTATCTTGAATAGTTTGGCGACATCTCAATGCAATGCCTAACCTTTTTCATCAGTCATTTCCCAGGAGTCAAGATTACGGTCCTGAAGAGCTGTTAATGTGCTGTGGCATCTATGTTAATGGGATTTGCCTTAATGCTTAGGATTTAGTTAAAATTTAAGCTGGTTTGTTGGATTTTTTTTTTCCTCTGGAGCCTGTGTAACAGACCTGGTTGTGCAGGAGTAGGTTTGTAGCTTTTGTTGTTTTGGGGTTTTGTTGGGAGGGGTGGGCAGTTAGCAGCTAAGACCTTGCCCAGAGCCCTGGGGCTGAAGGACCTGGCACCTCCTTCTCTAGCTCCAGCTGCAGATCCAGCAAATTCACTGCACCAACAATCCTGTTTTTCTTAGCAAACTTTCCTTATACAAGACAAATAAAGCAGTTTGGGAACACCTTCAGGCTGACTTCTAAGACACAGGCCTGCAGCTTTTTTCCTCTTGGGCACTGTGCCTGAAATAATGTAATGCAAAAGCAAAATAAAGGTCCTGCTTCATATCTCTGTTATTCCAGGTTTTCATTGCTCTGACGGCATAAAATTCACCATAATTACATTGGCCCATATAAGATCAGGGAGCAGCATGTTTCTTTCCAAAGCTTCATGAGCAACAATGCTATAGGATTTCTGTCCATCTTCCTGGCATTATTTTGTTGCTTAAACAAGGCAATTTGGCTTCTGCTACTGTGGTGCTGAAAGAAATCTCATTATTTTGTAATGGAGATGTACTTGCTAATCTCTCCCATCACATTCCCAGCACTACCTCTTCCAGTTATAATTCACTGTGGGCTTGCAGTGGACAGAGAAACATGCTGTGTCATTAGAACTTGTTCCTGATAATTTGATGTCTAGTCCAAGCACTCGCCTTATGGTCTTAAGGTTTCTTCATTAAGGAATGAAAATTGGTCCTCTCTTCCCCACTCATCAGTGCTGACAGTAAAAATCTTTTTTACCATCAAGAAAAAACCACTGTTTCTGATGTTGGGTATTTTCCACTGCTGATGTGTTAATAGTGAGGCTGTCATAGCCTTGCTAGGGATTCTACCCAGTATGCAGCAGTTAATTGTGTTCACTAAAAGCAGAAATTCAGAACAAAAAAGTGATGGAAGTCAGATCCAGAGCCACACCTGGTAACTGTATCATATCCATTCAACCAAATGGCAGGTCACATCACCTTTATGCCTGGAGATGTTTCAGATTTGACATCCATGACTAAATCAGGAGGTTCCTTAAGCTGGTCTTCTTGTTAGCACATCCTTCCTTCTGCCCTAGTGGGATCATTTCCCACCTGCACTCTTGTATCAGTTGTGAGCACTGGTGTGTTAAAACATATCTCATTTTTTTCTTCCCTCTGTTGCTATTCCCCTGATACATATGGAATTATTCTTTTTTTTGGTCTGGGATAAGGATTATCTTGTTTCCAGACTGGTGGGGAATACTATGTGCAAGATGAACAATCACAATAAAGTCATTCAGCTGGAGTTGATGGCTGTATCCTCCCTATGTGTGACAAAAAGAAGAAAAAAAAAACAAGCATACTTGAGAAAGGGAAAAAGGTACCCAATTTTCACTGTAACACTTCTTTCAGTTTGGTTCCTGTAATACTTGCTTTGTCTACATTTTGTGGAGGGAAATGGGTTCCATAGCCTGCAATGTCCTTGGCATTCTTCTTGGCCACATCACTAGCTCTGTGATTTCAAATAAATGTTGGAAGAGAAGAAAAAACTAAAGAATTTCCATCAGTTGCCATATTTAAGATGAAAGAATAAGTTAATAGGCTGTAAATTACTTTATTCTTTAGGAATTTTCCTTCTGTTTATGTGCAATAATGTTTGTGAATTCTGCTACTGAGAGATTGTATTGTGAGTAATCATATATACTTCCATTCCTATTTAAAAGATAGTTTGTAGACCTAGGGATTTTCATTGACGTAAAGCACAATTTAATGAATTATTTAATGTGTTTAACCATTGTGATGTCAAAAGCAATTGTTTTCCTATATTTATTTGTTGGTGATTTTCTGTAAAATGATGCTCATTAAGAGGTCTGTTAAAAATGAAGTTTTGTTGAATATTGTTGGGTCCATGAATTACTTATGAGAACAAATAAACACTGATTGTGTTTTTGAAACACTAAAGATTCTATCTTATCTACATAGCCATAAAAATGACTGAAAATGTTTCAGTCATAGTAAAAATCTACTGTGTGTTTTTAACAAAATGTACATTGAGGAAAATCATATTGCTACAACTTATTATTTAATTATGTTAGGGCCCACTACCAAATCTTTTGCTTCCAGTACTGATGGTTTGCTCTTGAAGTCTAGCTGTACAAAAGCTCTGGGGTAGCCCTGTATGGTACCCCAGGAGTGTCCTGACTCTCCAGAGTTCGTTGACAGCAATGAAAAGAGTGTTTATGAGTAAGAACCATGGGAAAGAAGTAAGAAGTGGTTATGGATAGGAGTCATGGGAAAGGCCAGCAAGGCCGATATCTTGGTGGGGGTCTGTTACAAACCAGCTAACCAGGTTGAAGAGGCAGATAAAATACTCCATAAGCAGCTGGGGGCAGACTCACAGTTGTTAGCGTTTGCTCTTATGGGGGACTTGAACTTACCAGACGTCTGCTGGACATACAACACAGTGGAGAGGAGGCACATTCCTGGAGTGTGTGGAAGGGAACTTCCTGGTATGGCTGGTGAGCAGCCCAACCAGGGCCTCACTGGACCTGTTTTTTGTGAACAGAGAAGGACTGGTGGGTGATGTGATGTTTGGAGACTGTTTTGGGCACAGCAATCACAAAATGATAGAGCTTTCAATTCTTGAAGAAGTAAGATGTGAGTCAACAGAACTGTTACCTTGGGTCAGGAGGGCAGACTTTGGGCTGTTTAGGAGTCTGGTTGACAAAGTCCCTTGGGAAACAGTCCTGAAAGGCAGAGGAGTACAGGAAGGCTAGACATTGTTCAAGAAGGAAGTTCTAAAGGCACAGGAGCAGACTGTCCCCATGTACTGAAAGACAACCCTGCAGGGAAGAACCTCAACCTATCTGAACAGAGAGCTCAGACTGGAACTCGAGGTAAAGTAGAGACCTTTAGAAAAAAGGCAGACTCAGGAGGACTACAAGGATGTTGTGAGATTATTCAGGGAGAAAACTAGAAGGGTGAGAGCCTTGCTAGAACCTAATCTGGCTACTGCCATAAAATACAGTAAAGATGTTTCTCTAAATACATCATCAGTAAAAGGAGGGATAAGGAGAATCTCCATCCTTTATTGGATGTGGGGGGAAACAGTGACAAAGGATGAGGAAAAGAGCAACATTGTTCTCAGGATACCCAGCCCCCTGAGCTGAGAGAGAGGAACCAGGAACAGAAGGTAGCCCCCATAATCCAAGGGTAAATGGTCAGCAACCTGCTACACTCTCAGATGCACAGAAGTCTGTGGGACTGGGTGGGATCCTCTTGGGTGAACTGAGGGAGCTGGCAGAAGGAGTCACTGAGCCACTTTTAATCATTTATCTGCAGTCCTGACTAACTGGGAGGCCCCAGTTGACTGGAGGTTGACAACTGTGGCATCCATCTGTAAGGAGGGCTGGAAGAAAGATCTACAGACCTGTCAGCCTGACCTCAGTGCCAGGGAGGATCAAGGAGCAGATCACCTCCAGTGCTATTTTACAGCATGTTCAGGACAACCAAGGCATGAGGCCCAGCAAGCATGGGTTTGTGAAAGGCAGGTCCTGTCTGACCAACCTGATCTCCTTTTATGAAAAGGTGACCCACAGAGTAGATGAGGGAAAAGCTATGAATCAATAATTAGGGAAAAAAAATGTACAATTATACATATGCCTTGCAACAGGATTGTGTTAAGATAATGTTTTGCAGCCCCTTTCAGTGTCGCCAAGGAAATCCCCACTGCAAGTATCCATTTTGCTGCCACTTGTATCACTTTGAGGAAACAAAAGGGTTGGATGGCTTTGTAATCTCCAGATTTCTCTAAATTGTGGTGATGGTATCTCACTGCTTGCTTGGTTCTTGACGTGAAACTACCTTAGTTCCTGGGAGACAGATGTCAGCCTGCATAAACTCACACTTGTTTGAAACCAAACTCCCAAAAGGTGCTGGATGAGTGGGCCCAACAGCTGGACAGGGAAGGCAAGATAGCATGGGGGGTTCATACTACTGGGGAGCAATACAGGCTGCTAATCAGAATAATCCAGTGCTGCTTATGGTGCCCTGAAGTTGCTCTTCTGTGTCCTTCAGCTGCTGCTCCAGAAGCATACAGATCTCAGAACAGAGGCTTTGGCTCATATATAAACCCTGTGCACACACTTGCTGTCGCAATGGGACACGAAATGAAGAGACGGACTCTGTCAGAATTCTGAAAGCTAATAATCTACTTTATGTCAAATCTGACCCCTTTTATAGTATTTCAAACAAGCCTAGTGATTGGTAGGCAAGGTTAACACCTCTTCATTAACACTGGTCAAAACAGATGTCCATCAAAAGATTCCCTCCTCTAAGGAATGCAGACATAGCTAAACTAGCACAAACAATTTTCTTATTTACAGCAAAATCCATGGGAAAAGAATTTCAGAGACTAAAATATCAGGGTGACAACTTGCAGATCTCCAACCAACAGTGTTTCTCCTTGAGAGTTATGGTTAGGAACCCCAACTTCTCTCGCAGTGTTTGTAGCATTTGGGGGCATCACTTGAGACAAGTGATCTGCAGACTGATCATCTTCACCAGTTCTGAGCACAAAATTACGTGTGCTGCAGGGTAGTGTGAGAGATGGAGGAGGAAAACAATTGTTGCTGTGTTTCTGGGTCCTGCACTTTAGTAAAAGCAGTTATAAGCAGGAGCAGCAAGATGATAAGTTAAATAAATGTCTGTATTGCTGATAAATACTACTGTATAACCAAAGCAGAAATTGATTTTGTCACCAGGAGACAGATAATTTTTTCCCACATGCATGGTTACATTTCAGGAAGTACATGAGAATATTGTGCTGTTATGTGCAGGTTACGTCACAGTTAAAAGCAAGAGTGAGACTCAGCATTGGTGACCAGTATTACATATGGCTGGAGAAAGGCTGGGATTTTTAAGATTTCATTCACATTTATTTCTATTTTACCTCTAGACGCTACCCAAGGTGTGGCACCTTTCAACATTTCCTAAGAAATTTGTATGTATGCTGCTCACATTCTGAATAAAATTCATAACGTGAGGAAGTGAGATTAGATAATATGGAGGTAAGTCAATGACCTGTAAATCTCACCATCCTGTAAGAGCCCAGAGTGATGTAAATGTGTAGCAGTGAGAGGACATAAGGGCTGCCCTTCTCGAGGCAGCTACTGCAGGAGTTTTTCCACTGGGTAAGCAGCTCACCATTTCACTGTGACACACATTGAATGAGACTCCTTGCACGTAAGTAGAGGTCAGCTGGCAGCCAATGTCCTCAGGCAACCCCTGGGGACCTCCTTATGGGTGATGGGGGAAAGGCACTTTCAGGGCATGAGCAACTGGCCTGCTTTGGACATTTATGTTGGTTAAGGAGAGTCTCATCCCAGAAATGTGTCTTTTCTCTCTCTGTCCATAGATGGGGAAACAATCCCCAGATATACTTTTGGGAAGGTAGAACCTCAACTGTGCCAGAGAATGATGGGGCAGCATTTCACTTTTGAAAAGACTGCTTGAAATGGAATTAAGGCTTCCAAGGGCATAGATCTAGAAACATTTGAAATCCAATAAAGATCAGAGGGGGAGATTTAAGGACTGAAAAAAGATCTGGAGACCCTCTCTACAAAGGTGATGATAAAAGTCACTGTAATGAGTGAGGTAACAAAGAAAGAGGAAATAGGGGGGGAGGAGTGTGGGGCAGCTTGTGAGCATCAGAGACCCAGAGACACCCACTGCAAAGGGCAAGCATGGATGTGAAGATCTCCAGAAAAATCTGCTTAGCTGTGCCTTCCTCTGGATCTGCATCAGCAGAACCACATCCTTCCTATGTTGGGGACCCCAGAGCTGGATGTAGCTCTCCAGGTGGGGTCTCATTAGAGTGGAGTAGAGAGGCAGAATCACATCCTTTGGTCTGCTGGCCACACTACTTTGATGCAGCCCAGGATATGGACGGCTTTGTGGGCACATTGCTGGCTCATGTTGAGCTTCTCATCCATCAGCCACCCCCAAGTCCTTCTCCTCAGGGCTTGTTCTCATCCATCCTCTGCTCAAGCTGTGTTTGTGCTTGGGATTGCCCCCATCCACGTGCAGAACCTTACACCTGGCCTTGTTGAACTTCAGCAAAATAAACACTGCCAGTACAGCATGAATGTTTGGGAAGACTTTAATGCTGCACAGCCCAGGCATGATCCCAGGGAGCAGTGGGGTTTATGTGTATGTGTGTGTGTGCTTGTGCCTGCATGGCCATGTGTGCAAACACCTGATGTCTGTCAAAATGCCACTGCTGGCCACTTATGTACAGTTTGGGTTGATCTCTACGTGCTGGGCACACGTGCTTTGGATTTGCAGACAGAGAGAGCCCAGCTATGCATCCTCTTGTTCTGAGGGGTTTTTTATGTGAGGCCTTCTTTGATTTCTGATGTGCTTGCACAAGCACTTAGTTTCTGTGGCTATCCATGATCTGGAAGATACCCTTGGCTGCTCCAAGCCTGCTTCTCTCCACGCAAAGGAGACATGAACAGATGGATTGTTTAGGAGCTACGGTCACCCTACTACCCCAGCAGTGAGTCGTATGGTGACCAAGACTTTGGGTTATGGATTCATCACTGACCACCTAAATTACACAACCCTGAGTTTACTCAGCTTTGTGTTTGTGAGAATTAAGGGCAAATAAATGAATTGCAGTTTATGTAAGGTTTAGATAACCATACGATGTTTCATCTTTTATTTGGATCAACTGGGCAGCTAGTTCAGCAGAACATGAGCTGAATTTAAACTACTAGGTCTGAGACAGGCTTGTCTTTGCCAGATTTTGTTTCAAATATGCATCTTTATTTATAAACTCCAACCAGGATTTATCAGTCAACATTGTTTATGCTACATCTAAACCTATTTAAATAAATCACAAATTGGAATAACTATTGGAAGGAATTAATATGTAGGAAATATGTATTTCTGGTACTCCTGGGCAAAATATGCTCTCTCGTTGACTCATAATTGTCACAGACTTGGGAAATATAGGCACTAGTAGAGGCTGATTCATTTCCTGAAACACCTACTTAAACCTAGACTTACTAATCTGTTTTTATTTCTGTATACTACAAAGGAAGGTAAACTAAAGAAATCTAAAGCAGATTAGTAATGTCTGTAGGCTCTAATTTATCTGTTATGGTACCATGATCATTGGATGAACTGAAGCTTACAGTGACTTCTGTAACTGAGAAATCTGCCTGGCTCATCTCCCTCTGCCAGTATCCCATGACCAAACAATAAAGATTTACTTTAAAAACAGTTTCTGGAAGAGTTCAGCTAGGGCCAACTACACTCACATCCTCTCTCTGACACAGGCCTGAGTAGCTTCTTGTAAATATATGGATATATTTTTATATATGCAGGAAAGCATGTCTGTATAAATATATATATATATATTTAAATATATGACAGTCTGTCTCCTAGCTGCCAATCATTTCTAGGTCAAGGACTTCTTGACCAAATTTAGCATCTTGGAATTTAAAGGGCTTTTCATGGATTGTTTTTCTTCTTTGAATTTATTCAGTTGCTCCTTGAATTTAAATCTTAACTTCTAGTACCATTTAGCTTAACTATGGTGAAAGTTTCATGAATACAATGGGAAACTACCACTTTTTGATTGCTTCAAGTTGGACACCTTCTAGGTTCATTGAAGCACACCTAGTTGTTAAATTTGGAGAGATACTGAACACATCCCTGCTCATCTTCATGCAGCTCCTGATTTTGTGATTCTCTCTATTTTGTATCTCTGTCCCCTCTGTCCATAGCAGGTGCAAGACCATCTTCAGTAAGTATCCATGTCTTTTATTGTCCTGGTTGAGCTTGCCTGCTGCATTTCTAATTCTGCTACATCTTTCTTTAGAGATGGGGTGACCACAGCTGTCCACAGTATTCCATACAAGGATTCATATGAGGTGACTATGAGTGGTGTTTCACGTGTTGTTTACTTGTATTTTCATAATATTTCCTAGAATTCAGTTTTGGATTTTTCTAAGTAGTTCTGAGCACAAATCTGACATGTCCATAAAATTATATATTCCAATGGCAAGATTGCATTTCCAAGTATCAGTAGTCACTCAGAACTCAGCACAGTGTACGGGAAGTCAAAATTGGGTTTTTTCCCCCCAGGTGCCTTACTTTAAATTTATCTGCACTGAATTTCATTTGTCATTTTATTGCCGTCACTCTATGTCATCAGGGTCTTCTGCAATTCACACTCAGCCCTTGTCTTTAGTACCCTGAATAATTTAGCAGCTATTCTCCAGCACAAATTAGCATCCCTAGAGCTCATTCTGCAACCTGCCTAGGCAGCGGGGGAGCAGAACTTGAGGCAAGCTGATATAACATCCCAGTAGCAGATATAAAGGCTTCATTTGCCTTCCCAACCATTCTGATGAAAGTGCTGAGGTGTGTGCTGCCATTCTGCTGCTCTCACCACGGAGCTGAAAAATCAGGTTTTATTAGTGTTGAAATTGCTTTTCACATAGGTTGCCATTAACAGAAAGGTATTGCTTCTGCACCCCTTCTTTTAGCAGGAAGTCCTGTTTGAAAGGGTGTCTAATCCCCTTTCTCATCTGTGTTTCCAGATTCTATAAAAGCTTTTGAAATTGTATCTCTGCTTCCCTCTTTCACACGCAAATTTTTAGCAAAAGGAAATTTCTGTCTTTCCTGTGCACAAGCAACTTCCATCTTCTCTTGGTCTCCCTGCTATAAGGCTATAAACAAAGGCATATTGAGTGAGCTGGCAGTGAAATTACAGAGAGCTGAAAAGGTCAGAATCTTAAATCATAAATCAGATAAGACAAAGAATTTCAGATATCTCACAGCAAATAAAGTACAGAGAATGTGATGAACAGTGTATAACACAGCATGAAATCTTATGTAGAAAAATGTGAAGTGCCATAAGCTTCCTTTTCCGATTGCATTTGCTCCAACTGCATTTAGAAATTATAGCAAAAATGCAGCGATAGCCACATTATTATTTGCACACAGTAGGAAGCAAGGCTGAGCTACATGCAGAGATTGTCAATAAGAGGGGAGGCATTTTTACTACTGCAAAAATCTCATTAATTTTGTTGTGGTTTGGAAGCTCAAAAATCAAACTTACCATCCTAACAGGTGCTAGAAAGGTATAATTATAATGATTTAATGCTTATATTTCAATAGCATGCAGGAATTCAGGCTTGGTTAGCTCTCTGGTGTCTGCAGTAGGATACATAAGTGAGAAGGCACCTGCTCTAGAAGCCATAAAAAATGGGATCAACTACAATACCTTGCTACAGCCTGCTCTGGGTCTGTGGTGTGTTTTCTTTGGGAGCATGCAGCTGACCCAGGGTTGGTGCTCAAAGATACCAAAGCCATTACGAAGTAAATAACTCCACTTCCTCCTTTGTTGGAAGCAGGCTTTCATCTTGAGCAGAACATGGTTTCATACTGACAGGAGGAGGCAAATAATGGAAGAAAGAGAGGTGGATGCCTTTCTCCTTGCAGGCAGTTACTGGAGAGTGGCAGGAAATGGAGGTGAGCAGGAGAAGGCTGGGGGAAGGAGCTGTTGCAGAGGGTGTTAGACTTTTTGGGTAAATCATCCTTCTTGTTTTATCCTTTGCACTGCAGAGGCAGCAGCCACCTGGTTCCCCTCTGCTGGCGGGGTAGTCGTGGGATCAAGTTGGTTTACAGCAGAGATGAGCTGGGGAAGAGTCAGATTCATAGATTTTGGCAGCATTGTGCAGCACATATTCTTCAGCTTTTTCATGTAAAGCTCAAGGACAGGTACTTTAACGTTTCTCCTTAAAATACAAGACTTAACTTCTTATTTATGAGCTGTTTCTGAAACTGAAAATGTCTTGTAGCTTTACTTCAATATCCTGGTGTTTGGCCTGACCTATAAATAATACAGCAGTATGAGGAGATGCATTCCCATGCCAGGGCTGTAAGGATGTGGTGAATATTGATACGCTGTCTCCCAAAGCAGGCATTTCCCTTTTAACAGCTGCCTGCCCATCTGTATGGTGTGACCCTGGGGTTGGGTTGGAGGGTCAAGGGGGGTCCTTCTGCCCCGTGGGAATTTTGAATTCTGGTTGCTTCATGCATCTAGTGCAAAACTTTGGCTTTTACTAAACCTCCAGGTAAGGAACCTCAAACTGATGATTACTTAAGGTCTGTATTATCTGACTTTCCTTCTCAGTGGAGAGTTAATTCAAGACTGTCAATCAGCTGTAAGGAAGACAACCTGCCTCAAACCCAGGGAACCTTCTTGCCCCTCCATGGGGAGATGTTCCTGAGGAGTCAGGAGAGGAATACAGCATGGTAAACAAAAATCATACATGTCTGTGCACCATCCATCAAGGGAATACCTTGGAGATTTATTTGAATATACCTCAAAGTACCACTGAGAATTCAGAATGAAAATGAAACACAGTTAAAGCAAAACCTCCCGAACCTAGACCACATCTGACAACATCTGCCCCCATGCAACTTCATCATTGGAAAGAAAATTGCATCCCAGGGACATTTTTCCATGTTCTTGCCTGCACACAAAAAACTTCTCTGGGCCATGTATCATTCACATGCTTGTAATTATCATAGACCCACCCTACAAGCCACCCACTTTCTGCTTTGACTTTACAGCTCATCAAAGGGCAGCAAGCCCAGCAGAGGGAACAAAAGGGGTCTGGGCCTGCTTTTGGGAAGGAACTGAGAGTGACACAAGACAGGGAGGAGGGAAGCCAAGAGAGGCTTGCATTACCAGGTCAAATGCACAGGTGGCGGGCAGAATCAGTCTTCATGAAGGAAGCATTTGCAGTAAACAAAAGCTAACTGTACTCAGTACTTTAAACCACATGGAGGAAAAAAGCCAGGTAGGCAGCAGGAATGGCTGGAGTCCTGGTGACATTGATTATTGGCTTCCTAACTCCACTGGAAAAGTGTTTTCTGAGAGATCTGTAGAGCCAGTGACACAGTCTTGAAGTAGAATAATCAAGGCAGAGTAATCTCAGGGAGCAGGAATGGTATTTTCTAAGCTGTAATTAACCAGTAAGCTGTCGGCTCATTTTCTCTTCTCAGTGCCCTCCCTTTTCTGGCAAATATTGTTAAAATTCCCAAAATCTGTGTTGAAATACTTAAAACTGCGAAGACCCCCACTGCTGTAAGAAATAATGTAATTGGAGTGCATGGTCATGTAGCTTTCAACTTTGCCTCTTAGATATTAGTAAAATAGCTGAATCTCTGATTAAAAAAATAACATCCAAGGGACCAAAGCTGTTCTCTGTTGATGCAGAGTGCATCCCATGGAGCAATTACTGTTTAAACTCTGTGGTAACTATTGTGCCAGGAGACCAGAAGAAAACCTTTAATCCCTGAGAAATTTATCAAGGACTTTGACAAGGCAAGAGAGACACCATCTCTTTTTCTCTGCTCAGCACAGATGTGAGATAAATCCCAAAGAACAATGTGCATTAACCCCATCATTGCTACAGCTGTATGGGAATCAGGAACCTTTGCATTAATTCCTTTCTCAGATTTGGTCTCTGTGCCCTGCTAACTTGTAAGAGCTGTAACAGTTCCTCTGGACAAGGACTTGTCAGCTATTGCTTTAAATCTGCATCCTTAGTGGGAAGACCATTAGTAAAGTATACACCACGATGTGTTGGTAAGCTTACATCAGAGGTCATGTGTTTCTGGGAGTCACAGGAATCCCATATGGTGCTTTCAAGGGCTGCAAACAAACACAAAACCAAAATCCCAGACCCTTCCAGCAATTCCCTGTTAAAGCTAATGACAGCAAACAGCCCAAGGTGTAGCTCCTAACACACTGCTTTAGCTAGTCCCCATCCTTCCCTGCATTGATTCACCACGTCTGTGTCTGGCTAAAACCCAACACTAATTCTGCTCCCACGTAAGCTTTGGCACTGCGTAGAGCTGCTCAGGTATGTCAGATGAAAGAGAATCAGGTCATTGGGGTATATTTATGTTATGCTTGAACCCCTCTTACAGGGATGAGGCCAGGCTTGCTGTGCCCTGCCTGCCTCTGACCCACAGCCTCCCACACACCAGAGCCAGCAGCCATGTGTCCATTGTGTAGATGGCAAACGTTGGAAGACCTGGAGAAGGGGCTCAAGCTGACCCCCAGTCCCTCTGTGGATGCTCAAGTACCTGACATGAGGGAGCAGGGGGAGAGGGAACACTGTGGCTGTCTTTTCAAGCAGCATCTTGCAGCAAGATCACAGCAAGACAAGCCCTGCCAGTCTCCAAGGGTACATTTGTATGGACTGTGTCACAACGGCTCTCAGTGTTGATGAAATCTGTTTGCTAAAGATAACTGGTGTATAAAGACATTTGCTAAAAAGAAAAAGCAGGCAATAAGGGGTTAATAGCTTTTGTTCAAGCAAGCTTGGATTTTTGGTTATTCCCCTTGTTTGAATTCAGAGTATGGAGATATATTACCTTTCAGTGCCTGAGTTTGATTAGATAGATACCTGAGCTCTGTCTTTTCCCTAGGATATATCACTAAAATGCTATATCCTTTTTAATTCATTCTACACATGACACCTTTTCTTCTTGCTCACCCAGCAAGATATTTTCTCAAGCTCTCCCAGTGACTGTTTACCTGCTGGAGCATTTACATTGATGCTCCAGTGTGGGCAGCTGCTCTTGGCAGCTGTCCTTTCGGACCTGTTGAGCCACACTTTGAACTTTGTCAGATTGAAAAGGTCAGACCATTACAGAAACTGACAATTTTTAATTTGATAACTTCTCTGGATCCTGAAAGGTACTCACAGAACAAATAAATCAGTGTGAGACTGACTGCTTTAACAAAACTGCAGTTGTCATTTGGGGGAAGAAGTAAATTAATTCCAATAAACAACGAGAAATCCTTGGTGCCCTTCTGACAACACTGAGGTCTCAGTGAGGAGGGAAAGAAGTTTAGCTTATTAATTAAGTCTTTGGCAAAATCCCAGAGTTTATCCTTTCTGTTTGGGTAATGCTAATGTTTTGCTGTGGTGTAGATAGAGGGGCCATTAACAGCCCCTTTGCCACGCAGTGGGCTGGGGGGAGTGGGACAATGCTGTGGTGGGGGATTGCAGGTGGGTTGTCACTCTTCAGGAACAATTACAGCAGTTTGGGTGGCCCATGGCCACAACATCTCACGCCAGAGGCAAACTAACCTGGCACAGAAAAAGACATTTGGGAGTCATCATGGCCACGGCCACAAGGTTATGGGAAAACAAAGCAGGTTCTCTTGCAGACAAACTCCAAGGTTTGGGTTGGTGGGATCAGCGTCAGCTGTGAGCAGCCACACCCAAGGGAAGTGTTGCCTTGGAAAGGCTGACCTGAAACAGAGACTGGACAGAGCTAGAGAATAAAGTAGATATTTATTAAAAGAACAAGAGTCTGACTAGGGCTGCCCCCCAGGTGGACTCAAAATGGCCACAAAATGGCCCCCTGGTCACGAGGTTTTACATTTTTATAAGTTTTGGTCCATTTGCACATTGGGGTCCAATTGTCCAATTACAGCTTCAGGTTGGGAAGTCCCATCCTTCTTGTTCCTCCCTTCAGTCCACCATTGTTTATGCTTTTGGGCCTGAAAGTTGTCCTTGGTTTCCAACAGGAAAAGATTTGTTTTGTCTACCTACTCTGTGAAGAGAGCTGACTAGCACTAATATGAGACTTAGAACTACACACTTAGGCAGTACAGAATCTGGAAATATGAAAGCTAAAACTTAAGGCATCAGAAGAGGCTCATTACTCAGCTTCCCTAGGACCTCCAGGCTTCTTACTGACACCAGGCTTAAGAGAAACAATCCCGGTTTTCCCTTCTCCTGCCCCTGAGGTGGATACAAGCCTCCCAGGGGCAACAAGTCCTGTCCCTCGTGGGTTGTCTGAGACGAGCGGAACAAGGTAAAGCCTTCAGCTGAAATAAACTTTACGTGCTTTCTTTAGAAAGATGCCACAGCAGAATGTCTTTTACCTTTTTTTTCCCGTTAATAAATCTCATTTTTAAAGGAGTTAAAAATCATTATTTCAGTTGTAGGATTTTTAATGGATGTGGTTGTGTGACTGATTCCCTTGTAGACTTTTGTACCCTAAACACAGAGGAGTAGACCTTGTGGAAAGGCCAATGGCCAAGGTAGTATTGGTCAAATACAGAATAATTCCATAACTACCGACCACTGACACAGCAGGTTCGGTGATACTCACAAGGAAATGCCTAAAAGTTGACACTAAACTCCTAGGTAGCACTTAGAGCGTTGAGTTAGGAGTTCGTGGGGAGCACAGAGGGTTTCAGTGGGACCCGTAACATTGAGCCCTGAAACAGCTGGTGTGAAATGCTATTCCATGAGTGCACTATACTCAGAGCTTCTACCTTCCCTCTGCCTTGGCATCCAGCACCAATGGGGCATCTCTGCCACACCACGGTGCTTTACTCCTTGTGCTCGCGTGCCAATCTTGTAGAAGTGTACATGGAGGCTCTGCACCTCTCTATGCATACATGATGGAAGTGCAAGTGAGATTAAAATATATAAATGTAGCCTGCAAATACTTCCATTCCAAGGAGGTTTGAGCCTACTAATCTTCCTCCCTAAGAGCCCGGTGTGCCCACCTGTTCAGCTGAGGGCAGAGTTGAGCTGAAGGTGGAGGAGAAGGATGAAAAGAAGGTAAGCAGCCTCCTCTGCTCCAATTTCAGCTGAGCTGAGTGGCTGTGGAGGAGATGATAGTCTCTTATATGCACATCTCAACAAAGAAGAAGTTGGAAACCTGTGTTTCCAAGGGAGAGTGGTTGGCTGAGGTCTCCGGGTTTGTTTGGATTGCCCTTCTTCAATTCATCTCCGTTTGGAGGGGTTTTTTGGGTTTGACCTCACGTTCTTTTTGCAACAGAGATCTTGCATTTAATATTGGTTTGCTTTAAAGTTAAATCAATTATCTAGCACCCAGAGACATGTTTTCTTTCACTCAAGCTGCCGTTTCAAGGTCAGTGTGTGGTCTGCAGCTCTCACACGTCAGCATTTTTTTGGTGCCTTAAGCACTAGGCCTGCTGGTGGATCAGTTTAACATGAGACAGACTCAAAAACAGGGATGAAAACATCACCTCTTGTTCCATGAGAATCATCTTGAATATGAAGAGGCTTGATTCCTCCTCCTCTACCACTTATTAAGGTCTGAATCATTTTGTCTTGTGTTTGTACACTTTACCTTAGGTGAAGATTTACTGTGAGGGGCTATCTGTTGCAATCCCCATCTTTGGGTCCCTGTTGAGGCACAAAAAACATGCTTTAGACCACACCTCTGTAACCCACTGCTGGCTGAGCCCAAGCTACCCACTAAATAAAGGAAGAAGCAAATCTATCATTGGTACTGAGAAAGGTCAAGAGCTGGTCTTGGCCAGGCAGGTCCAGTGCAATGGAACTGTATATCCTGCTTGGAGAGGTCCATCATCTAATGATTCTGCTGACTGGGTGCTTGGGAGGAAGGCTTTGTGAGGGCAGGGCTGTGGGATTTGGAGGAGTTTGTGGTAAATAGAAAAGGTTGTGGGGATGAGGACAGGATGGTAAAGTAAGATGTGGTTAGGGTTTGTTGTTTTTTTTTTAAATCTACATTGCCCACTCCAGTTTCTGATCTGTTGAAGTGGAAGCCACATAAAGTTTAGGACCTCCAAAACCTATGCTTGAACTAATACAGAAGCTGTTATTTAGCATACAAGAGCCCTTATCAGAACTGCTGTAATAGAACAGAATATTTAATTCTTTCTTTCACTAAAACTGGAAATGAGACCTTGTGTCCTGTTCTCCAGTTTTATTGGTATACATACTGGGTTTAAGCTCTATCCTGTAAATCAGCAATCAAATTCATGCCCTCTGCCAAGCAAGCAGTGAATATCAAGAATGTTTCTGGGAGAACTATAGCAAGTTGAAATCTTTAGCTACTGTAACTAGTAGGACCTGCCTTAAGGAATAAGAAACATTGTGTTTTTAGGAACCAGAAGTCCGAAGAAAGAAAAGCCTGTTGAAGGAGAACTGTGCAGGGAATAGCAACAGAATAGCAAGTTAAAACCTGGGATGTCCTGCTGTTCATGTGGTTAGCTGGTCAATGCATTGGTCAACACAGACACGCAGAGGCTATGCTGCTGTTGAATATACATCACCCAAGAGTTAAAAAGGCCTTCTCTAGTGCCAGCACCCTGCCTGTGGTTATTCCTGGCCTGGCTGTTCAGTTAATTAGCCCACTGCTGAAATGATGGTAAGTGGACATGATTGCATATTCTATTCCTGATTTCGGACAAGCTGAGGGAAAACTCCCTTCCCTACTTATTTGAGATTCAGACTCAGGGCTGAGAGCTTGATGGACGGTTCCTCTGAGGAAAGCATTGTGGCCAAGGTTGAAGCCTCATTACAGCAGGACCTGAGATGGTCACAGAAGAGAAGGATGGGTGGGTGTAAATAGTGCCTGTAGTGCCCGTGCCATGGCTTGCACTTTGGACCTGTGGGAGGCAGGGTTACCAACTCATGGCTGCATTACCAGCCACTGTTGCCTCCTCCCAAACCAGGCTAAGTTTGCCTGCTTAACTTGTTAGGAGCCTTCCCTAAACTATTCCCAGGCAGTGTCTGAGGGAAAGCCAGTCAAACCTGTGCTGGGGAGCACATTAACAAATCAAGAACACCTCAGTTTGGACCACTTGTGTAGAGGTAGCCAGCTGCATTCTCCATTAGAAAACATCTCATATGTTTGCCAAGTCTGGCAGCAGCAGGCTGGGAGACACCAGACGTGTTTCCCCGAGACCTTGAACAGCTTTGTGGGAGCAGTCAATGATTTGTGCTAAAAAGCCCAAATGTGTGTTCATTACACTGAGCAGGTGCCTATTCTGAAGAGCAAAGCAACTGAGGGCAAAGATTTCCACTCTTTCCTGGAGTTTCTGCAGCTATAGCATAGCAACAGATACAAAGAGCAGCAGTGATGGAGGAGTCTGGGTCAAAACCCCATGAAAGAGTTTGATAAGAAGAGAGTGCAAACCTTCCTTCAGCTGCCAGGCATCTGACCAGCAGAAAAATTAGTTTAACTAGATCATAGTAGGGCTGCTGCATTTGAGGAGTTCAGATTTCCTTAGAACAGGTGATAAAGCAGGAAAGTTTAAAATTGTCTGTGGTCACAGTCCCTCGGCATAGCTGAGAGTGTCAGGTGCTCTCCCCATTTCCTCCTCTGCTCCCCAGGGTCTCACTCTGCGGACTGTGCCCTGCTGAGACCCAGACCATCCCACTGAGAGCCATCAGCCCACCCCACGTCTGGAGAGACTGGAGGTGTGGCAGCATCCATTGGCAGGCTGTCAATTTTTAGTGTCACAAGCTGTCTAAACATTGTGATCCACGCCCCTGGCAGTGAACTCAGGAATCTAACTTGCTTTGTCTCCCCTGCCTTTACGTGCATTGTCATCCACTGACTGAAACAGATCTTTAAATAATGACTGTGCTGTGACGCCTCCTGCTTTTTTAGCTATGAAGTGTGAGACTGTGGCAGTGTGAAACTCATCCTCTCCAAGAAACATGACTAATAAGTTTTACTTTCATTTGCTATCACTTCCATTGGCCATGCTTCATTTCCCAATCCAAATAGGGGCAAATGTGCTGAATGTCACAGGGTGTAGAAATCAGGGGGTGTTGGGATGTCCCTCCCCGTCGTCCCTTGCAGGGAAAACCATCAGGAGAGGCTCTGTGTTATGGAGGTTTGTAGCAAGGAGTAAATGAAGGCACAAAGGTGATGTGACACCTGCATAACCCGTGTATGTCAATTTAATTGAGAGGTGTACTGGCCATTTTAGTCATGGGAAATTTTATATTAAATATGCACATCTAGCATAAGTACCACTAATGGAGAAGCCTTTTTGGTGATGAGTTACTGCTTTTTGAAGAAGTGATACTGTAATCAGCTGAGACTAATATACTTAGGCTAAACTACACCTCTGAAATGTGCCTAATTGTCAGCTTTTATGCTGGGTACAAACTGTAAAACATTTACAAAGAAAAATGCCTACAAACCTTTGGTACAGCTTCATACAAGAGAAGTCGGGGACATGACTCATGGGCTGAGCAGTGGAGGGTTGGAAGAGCATCTCAAAACCAGCAGCCATTATGAGGTTTGGTCAAAGGCAAGAGAGGCAGCTGGGTACTTGGATAACACATATGTAAGCTATGGACTCAGAAAGGTACCTTTGGAAATGTAGCTCTGGTGAAGTGTTGATGAAAGATACTTTCTGTGCTATTTTACATTAAAATAAGAGGAAATGGCAGTATGGTCCCACCTGGCCCAGCTGTGCCGTAGCTGTCAGGGGCAGTACACACCAGGGTGTCTGGCTGCTGCTCACCATTGGCGTGAGGAGAAAAGGTTGACCTGAAGTGATCCTGCATGAGATTTCGGCACAAGAGGACGGCTGAGTGTGCAGAGCCACCACGGTGCTGTGCAGAACCCCCTCCATGCCCTGAGGCTGGCACTGCCTGCAGTGACAGGCTTCCTTCTGTGCCGCTGCCTTACACCACAGGAGGAGAATGAGGGAGGTAACTGCCCCTTCTGAGAGACAGGCAGTATGATGGAGTGTTTTTCCTCTGACCAAGCCCTGAGCATCTGCAGCTGACCCTGAACCCTCCCAGCAGGGGGGTTGGAGTCCACAGAGCCTTGGGAGTGTCCTGGGTGTGCCTGGGCACCAGTCTGGCCGCTGTTGGTGGGACTTGTTCTGCCATGGGTCTGAACTGGAAAAGGGTGAGGGAAAGGGGAGTAACAGACATCTGTATAGGAGCTGAAGGGACAAAAAGCTGACTGGGTGTTCGTCAAGCAATCGAGCACCAACTCAGCTTGCCCTGCTGTCAGCTCCATGTCCTAAAGCTGACCTGGCCTGACACTGTCCGCAGTGACACCTGTGTGTCACACAGGACTGTCCCCATTCCTGTGCCTGTGTGTTTGCCAGGCAGCTCTGTGCTCCCTCACATCCCACCCCATACCCCCGCAAGATGCTGAGGGGCTGTGGCCTCTCCCACAAACAGTCAAGGGCAACCAGACCACATCTTTCAAACTTGGATTAAAATTTTCTTCTTGACAAAGAAGGAGAGGCACTTTTTCTGGCTTTTCCTCTTACGCTTGCCGTTTCAGGAGGACACCCAGTTGCTCAATTCATCCATAAAGTGAATCTGTAGGATGTGGAGAATTGCATTCTCCATTTTCAGCAGGACTCTCAAGGCCATTTGCCTATTTTTTCTTTTTTTTTTCATTTACATATGATAATCACATTGGGACCTCACAGTTACTGCAGACTTAATGACACTGAAATATGAAATGCTGTCTCTGATGGTTGTCAGGCAGGAAATCCTTAAAAACAGGCCTACTCATTTAAAATTGTATCTATGGCTATAAGCTGTGGTAGGCAAACTGTGGAAAATATACACTGTAGAAATGTTTATGAGCAGAGCTGTGGTTTGATCATGCTGCTGCCACCTTTTCAAATTTATATTTCGCTACTGCAAATTCTTACTATAAATTCTGGCTACAGTAATCTGTATTCTTATTAACAGCTTGGTTTAAGAAAAGAGGGAGGGATGTGTGGGAGGTAAAGGATTAAAAAACAGTATATGCATGCCTCAGATACCTCTTCTTAGCAAAAGCTTGCTTAAATGCAAAAATGACAACAAGTCCCTATATCCTGGGCAGGAGAGGGCTGAGCAGAAGCTGGAAAGGGAAAAATCACATGCAGCCAGTGGGTGAAGGGCTGAGACATCAGGTGAAGCTGTTTGCAGTGAGCTAGAAAGGATTTAGGAAACAGTCTATGCTTTTGATCAACAGGCACATCATCACAGAGGAAGATAGGATGCCAGAAGAAAACTGGCTTATGAGGTATCTTCAAAGGACACACGTGGGCTGCTTGGTGAGGGGATGCTGTTGCCTGCAATGAGGTGACTGTGGGTCCCTGCTGTCTGATCCCCTGCTTATCCCAGAAACATGCTGCTGTTGGGTCCTGCCATGCTCCTGGGGTCTTATACACAGATTTTTTGCCCAACAAAATGGCATCGTGAGGCATTCTGAATTCCCACTTCCCCTCCTGGAAGTCAGGCTTGTTCCTGTTGATGTGCAGCCAGATTAATGCTGAGGGGCCCAACTCTAAAACACTCCCTCATTTAATGTGACTGAGGTGAACTTTCAAGTATCATGGTGTACTTTTCCTAAAACTTTTCCTCCTAAGTTCTTCTAGCACTTCACCTGACAGAGATTTTTTTAAAAATTATTATTTCCGAAGTGAGCCAAACAATTATTATTTTCAAAATGACCCCTCACCAACTTTTAGTTTGAGCTCAAATGTAGGTCTCTTTGGATCTGGAGAAATACCAGGAACTCTCATCTGGGCAAATGTTACCAAGAGAGCCCAGATGAGATAAATGTGCCCTGATAGAAATAAAGTGCATAAAATTTAACCAGGTGTTTCCAAAGGTAATTTTTTTTTGCCACAAATGCCAGAAACACAGCGATAACTATATTGACATTACACATGGAGGCTGGGATCTGGCCCAGCAGAGCTCTCAGCCTGTAATTGCTGTATTCAAATTAACAGATAGCCAGACCCCGTGTCTCAGCTGGGAAGCAGCTACTAAGAGGCACTAAAGCACTTAGACTGTCTCTGAGCTGTGGCTAATTGTGCAAAGGCTCCTCTCCTGGCCACCCTCACAGAGTTTAAAGGAACACTTCTTTGTTGTTGCTGTGCTGAAGCAGAAGATGGGTATTTACACTGACAGGAGGAAGGAGGAGCTTCACATCAGAACAGGGACTGCTTCTCAAGCCCCTCAGCTTTCTGTGGTGGCCATCCAGCTATTGATTCCAGGCTTTGTCCATGCAATATCCGAGATGTTAGCATAAATCACCCTTAACATCTGACTTTGCAGTGCAATGGGCCAAAAACGGCCACAGCCAGACACAGATGAGAGACAGTTTAAGAGGCATTTCCTCACCTCCTCTTTATAAAGGTGGGAGTCAATCTGCCTAAACTGGGATAGAGTCTGACAGCCTTGCAGTTGCAAAATTGGACAACAGAAGCTTCTTCCCACCTCCCCCAGCCATTCACCTTGTCCCCTGGCTTGTCAGAGGTGGCTGCTGCTGAGGCAAAGACGTCTGAGCCACTCACAAATCAGTGGGGTTGCCTGCAATCCGCTGCACCAGGCTAAAGGAAAACCCAAACATAAAGAACAGATGCCGAAGGGAGTGCTTAGATCAGGTGTTGTGCCCTTCCCTGGGGTCCATGAGCCCCTCAAACCAGGACCATCTCCAGTTCAATGGAGATCTGATGCCAAATGCATGCCCCAGCAGCCACCTCTACCAGAGCAGGAAGCTGCTTTAGGCTTTCAGGTTGAGCAGTGTCCAGCCTCAAAAGGATGTGTAGTGTGTCCTCCTCCCCAGAACACCCTGGGGCCGAGGGGACAGGTCACCTCCTGGCCACTGGCCTTTTTAAAACTGAGAGAGCCAAGCTTCCCCTCACCTCTTCTTGGGAAAGTCATAACTACTGTCCATCCTATCTGTCATCCAAAAAAAGATGGCTCTGCTGCATTAGATGCCTCTGCTTAAAAATGCATGGGATAACCAAACCAGAAGAGGAGAGAGGTGCCCAGTATTTCCTCTTACTGAATCAGCCTCTGGATATCTTTACAGCAGCCCAACCCTCTTCTTTCACTGGAAATGGAGATGCCTGGGCATCACATATTACCCCTCCAGGCCTGCGTACAAGGTGTGCTATCTCAGCTTTGGCTTACATTCCCAATAGCCACCCAACATCTCCACCTAAGTTTTGCCACTGCTCCATATCATTGCTTTCATTGTGTGGACAGAAGGCAGGTTTTTCTTGTCAAGTATACATGAGGATTTCAAGCCACGTGTTGAGGGTTGGCACAGCCTGGAAATGGAGTGCTGGTCTCATAGACAGCAGTGACATTAAAGAAAAGCGAGAGTTTGGGCTCAGTGGTGTGCCATATAGACATGTGGTACATGATCATATGGAAGGAGTAACTTCATAGTGCTGTCCTGCTAGCATAGAGGAATAGTAGCTTTGTGCCAAGGGTAAGGACTTCAGTTTAAATGAAAGCTTTATCTCTTGGTATTTTTCCACTTCTTTGTAAAATTACATTGTTCTTCAGTATCTGTCTTCTCACAAAACACATACAAGGACTTATGCCAAGACTGATCACAAAAGAATTATTATTTCTGTCCCAGAAAGAATCTTTTGAAGTCCTCATCATCCCCCAGGAGCTGAGAAATTCCTGTCTCCTCAGCAGGCAGGTCCTTACTGCGATGTTTGATGGGGAGCAGCTGCCTCGTTGCTCCTACTTCAAGTTTTCCCAATATGTTGTAAAGCTGAACAATCTAGTTCTTCCTGTGCTTTTCAGGAAGACTCCCTGGCAAGAGCACTCGTGAGGGGAGAAAAGGTAATTTGGGTTAAAAGACTTAAATCATCTGTGAGCCAATCTGCTGGCATGAGTGGGAGTGGAGTGAGTTCAGCACTTGAGAAAGCAACCACCACCTCGTAGGCTCTGAAAGAACAGTTCCTCTGCAAGTGTGAGTAATAATTCTGGTTATGTCACTGTCTCTCCTTGGGGAAAACGAAATATATCCTGATACCATTGCTCCTAAGTTTGCTTTTTGATTGCTCTTCTTCCATTTATGCTCAATTAAGCACTAATGCCTTCCCCAGAAATAGCCATGGAAATGTAAAAGTTCAGTCACTGTAGTTGCTCCAGAAAGCAGCTTTATTGGGTCCTGCTTACTGATGCTCTTAGTACCCTTAGTACTTTCCCTCTTAGTACCCTTCTGCTTTTGCCCATCCTCTTCTGCTGGGGCTGGACAGAGGGAAAAAAGAGAGAAAGCTTTCAGAGTGTGCATATTCACAGGGCACATCAGTCTGCTTTTGTTGGTGCTCTCAGAAAGCATCTCTGTCTCCTGAGGTATGACTAATGGATAGCTGTTTGCTTAGCAAGTTATGGCTTTGCTGGCTAAGTGTGCTTACGAACAAACAGATGTTGGAATGATCCGAGGTTTGCACGCTCGGAGTACGGCATTATTGTTGGAAGCCGACTGTGCACTCACATTGCTCCAGCACAGAGGAAGATATGGTCACCCCTGCACTTTTTCGTGGCCCTAATTTTGGGAGAGGGATCTTGGGAAGAAGCAGTAATGTACCTGAGTGACCACTGGATGTCATAATACCCCACACTGCTTCCACAGCCTCCTCCATCATGCAAAAGGAGCAAACACGATTAAGAAAAAGCATCTTGCTGCTGGAGCTTCTTATGGCTGTGTTAAAAGCTGCAAAGGTAAGCTGAGCACTTCAGGTCCTAAAATAGGATGGGGATAAGTATGAGAATTATGGCTAGAGTTCTGTGAAAAAAACCTGTCACTTGGGCATTGCTGTGATGGATGCAGAGGGCAGGGTGGCCTCTAGACTGGGGAGTCCCTTCAGCTGGCCCCCCTGTCGCTTCAGGGAAGAGAAAGCATGTGGAGAATGGGACCCACTATTAGAGTCTCTCACTTATCTTCCAAGGCTGCTCCACCTCTCCCATACCCCCTTTGGCAGCTGGAGACTGCTGGACAGTAACTTGTACGAGGCCAGCAGTCTTACACCTGAGAGCACAAGTGACCACACAGCAAGCTGCCTCTGCTTGCCCCCACACCTCAAATACTGCTTTCACACTGACTGAAAGTAGGATCAGGCCTCACATATGCCAGCTGGAGAGACTCAAGAGGACTGCAAAGCACTGAAAGACAGTCACCATCCTGGCTGGAGTATGGGGAAGCGTTTGCATGTTCTGGGAAAGAGAGGGGTTTGTTGCTCCTGATGGAGATGTGCATGGTGTGCACCTTGCAAGAAGGACTCTGTGGTGTGGTTTCCATCTCCTGCTGTTCATGCTTTGACCATCACTGGCCTTGTCCATAGCCAGTGTCTCACACACACAGTCCCAGCATCACGGTGCATGTGGACCAGCACTGTGTGTCTCACGGGGCAAACCTCAACCATTCTGACTCTGAGCAGAGATTTCTTTCATAGCTGAACATCAAAAAGGCCCCAAGTGAGGACAGAAAACCAACAAGAGGTGAGAATGTTGGGAAGGTGGAGGAGCAGGGTGCTGCTATGGGGCACGAGATGCCTGCAGAGACAAGAGCAGGGAGGTTTGACCCCATCTGTGCTTGTGTTTCCTATCATAGTAGTGGCACCAGTGTACATGGTTGTCCAGGCAGCTCCTTAGATTCACCACCATATTATTTATTCTTGTAAGCAATCTCCTCACTCTGCTGGGGAGCAGAGCTGAGTGCACACTGGAGCAAGTGCAGCTTGATTTGTAGGAGCCCAGTGTGCTGCAGGGGACACCAGTGCAAAAAAACAGACCCAACTTTTGTTGTTGATTTTGGTCCTCCAGAAATTTTAAAGGCAAGAAGGGACTGTGTGTTGCACACCATAAAACTGTATCAAGAGATTGCTGCATCAAGCCTGTAACTCCTCGTTAAGCTATGACATGGCCTTTTAAAAGGCATCCAGCCTTGATTTAAACACCTTGAGTACTGGGGAATCGAGCGTGTCTGTGCATCTCATTTTGAATCTCAATTAATAGTTTCTGCTCCCTGCCCAGAGGCTGTGCTTGATATGCATTTGTTCATTGGATTAAAGAATTTTCTATTGGCACTGATTTAAGAATTTTCTCTTGGCACTGATTTCATCATGAAGATACACCTAACATCAGACTAGTCCAACACAGCCCCGTCTTTGTTAAGCCAAACAGGTTGAACATCAGGGTTTTCTCAGTACATTTGCTCCTGTAACTGTGTTTTGAAACCTGCCTTTAGCATCCATTTGAAGTGTGGGCATCCATAGTGGATACCACTGGCTGATACCTATCCCAACAATGCTGTCTGAAGGGTTGACAGTGCCTCCTTGTGTACAGCAGAAAGGCCCATTCTTTGCCTGGGGATTGTATGAGCTCACTGACATCCCTCTCTGCAGGCAGACAGGCCAATTCCGTGGCTCTTCATTGCTTTTTGAAGTTGATTGTGGGAAACTTTAGCCCGTTCCTGCTCCTGTGTGTGTCTGGTCCTCTCCCTCTACACTCTATCAGCTTGTATAGATTTGGCTTTTCTCAAACTCCTGGCTGAGCTGCTTCAATTGGCTCCAACAGCAGGAAGCTACACAAATTGAGGTTCTTTCTGAGGTAGTTTTCTGCAATTGTGTGAGGGAAGATGGCCCACAGGAGTCTGTCCCTCACTGGCACAAGGCAAGCAGCAGGAACAGAAAGCTGGGAGCAGGGAGAGGCAGAAGTGGATGTGTGCCCTATGGGTGCCTGTGCACTGGCCAAGGTGGTCCTTGTGGGGGATGACTAGATCTTAAATGATATGTTTTACTACCATGACCTGGCCCAGAAGGTAGGTATTTCCTAATGATCCTTGTGAAACAGCTGTGTGAGCACTTCTATAAAAGAGAAGGGCCTGATCTTTTGGTTAAAACCCTTGTAAATGGGTTGTCCATCCTTATTTTGTAAATGCATGGTCCCCCATGCTGACTATGGGGTGAACAGATTCATCACCATACCCAGACAACAAAAAATATTGACAGCACATCACACTTACAAACCACTGTCATTAGGTATTTCTGCAAAGATGTTTGGAAAAAATGAGCCTGTCCCCATTTATAGACACATGAAGAAGTTAAAATGGCTTTTTTAGTGGCTCAGCCACTGAGAGCAGGGTCCAGCTGACACTGTGGAAGAACTTATCTTTTACCAGCTCATTTTTCAACCATAAGCTGCAGAAACCCGCAGTGAGATGTTTTTAATCAACCAGGATTTTGTATTGAGCCAGGTAAAATCTTGGGCAGCTGCAACAAAACCAGCTCCTTTCCTAGCTTATAAATGCTGACAAACATGTCAGGTACCCTCTTGTGAGAGAGGATAATGTGGTGGATGCTTTGTCATCATCAGCTATTCAGAAAGCATTGCACCTGGATCCTGCCTCTAAGCCCTCAGCACCTTAGATAAGACAGTGATATAAAAGATGAGTGTATGTTTTTGTGTGCGTAGAAGCCTGGTGTTCAGGGCTTTAAATCTGCCTCCTTGTGAGGAATTTCTTGAGAGCTGTATGTCAGCTTATTATTCTTCGCTTCAACACTGGATACTTGGTGGCTGACTACTTCCACCTATTTGTTCCAGAATTATGGCAGCTTTATTTGGGTGATAATAGGAGCACTGTGCTGTTTTATGAGACTGTAATCCAATTCTCAAGTGGATGAACACTCTTCAAGGCCACGTAGTTTATCCTGATGATTCAAGGAACTGAATCACGGACCAAAAAAGCAGTGGTGTTCCTTCTCATGTTGTTATGCTCCAGTTCTCTGCGGGCTAAATAAATACTCAAAATACCTGTGATGTGAGAAGAAAGATGATAAGGAGATGATGGGAATGACAGTGAAGAGCAGAATGGCAGAAGGAACTGGATAGGGAGATATTTTATTGTTTGCTTATTAGTTATGTCAGTAATTTCTTGATGATATTCCTCATCTTTCAGACAGGGACTGCACCTTCACCTGAAATCCTCTGGCTCTGGGTTAGTCACAAATGATATAATTCCCACAGCCCCAAAGAGCTGAAGGTTATTCACAACTGCCAGAGTCCAATCCGTAGCTGAACATACCACGGGATTAAAATGCTCTCGCTCTTGCACTGTGCAAGCTCAGGCTGCTTACACATGGAGCCAGCATGAACTGGCTCCGCTTTTGTTCCCCTGGTCTTCTTGTACTGCTTGCTTTTGAAAGGGATTTAAACGGATTTTTACAAGTTAAATAATAGAGTTTTGATATAAATGTGCAGGTGTATGAATAAGCATTGTGTAGCAAATAAACACCTACCTGGTGGGTGCTTGCAGCCCTCCATAAGGCTGAGGTGCACACGATGCAGCTCAGGACTGGGACCAGGCTTTTTAATTAGAGTGATGTTTATTACTTGACAAGAAGTGATCCCAGCAAACAAGCTAGGAGTGAAACCAGGCTTTTACTGTGGACACATGAATTCACTGACTCTCCTAGCCTGTTAATGTATGCTACAGAGTGCAAGAAATACACTGCTGAGAGCAATTATGCTCCCAGTCTTGCTCTGAGGCTTTGTGCAGCTCTGCTGGCAAGGTTTGTGCTCCGATAGAAGCTGGCTGGAATTAGGTCTCTAAATGGCAGCTTACCTTCAGCATTGCACAGGTGGTGGTTGTATCTTAGGGCTGGCTGACTTCACTGCACTGGTGGAGGATGTTTTCTGCTTTTCTGCAAGCCGTTGGTGTAGGGTCTCTCTCTGACACTGTCACCTCTGCACAGACCTGAGCGAAGATATCCCCTCCAGGCTTGGTGGGGGATCCTGGGAACCAGAGGGCTGCTGACTGCTTCTGAGCCCCAGCTTCTGGAATTGGGTGAATTGGGAGCTGTTTGGAGGGTTGTCCTCCAGCCACTATAGAGACACTACTCACATTTCACCCTGAAGATTCAGGTCAGAAGGGAGAAAATCTGTAACTCTCATCAGAGGTGCCCGACACCTCAAAAAGAGCCTGCACTAAACTGTTTTGGGAGTCTGCAGAGCACTGAAATGCTAATTAACATTACAATTAATTTAAAAATACCAGATAAATATTACCACTTCAAGTACATTTAGATGTTCATTCCCGGTTTGAGCATGCAGTCTTGGTTCTGGTGTGTTTTTTGCTTTGAACTTCTTAAAAGTTGAGGCTTGTTAAGTCCCAACATCTCTTAGGTCCTTTTGGGGTTGATAAAAAGGAAGCATTCAGTAGAAGTAGTGCATTTAGTCATTATTTAATAGTATATCTCAAAGTTATCAATCTGATAAACATCACTGGCCATGGTACTCCAGTGTTGTGCTGGAGCGAGGCTGCTTGCCCAGGCACTGGATCTGCTGTTGACTTTATCTTGTGCTGATGGCTCATTACTACATTTCAGACCAGCAGTAGTCTCACAAAGGCTTGGCTGGGAATGCTTTAGAGGATTTTTTAAAATAAAATTAAGTAATTAGTCCAGGAGCTAATTAAATTTAGCATTTTGTTTTCTAGGGTATCATATGAATCATAAATTTGAGGACAGGGTTAATTTATCTCTTGGTGACAAATCTATGCAACTGACACGTCATTTTGGGGGCAGACACAGATACTTATTCAAATAAGTCATGGATAGAAGGTATGTGCATTAATTACCCTATGACAGCTGCAGCCAGATTCAACAAAACATTCATCTGCCTAGAATGAGGTAAATAAACTCTCTTGCTCTGAGGGATGCTTCTGGCATGGTACTTTCCACACATCCGTGAAGCACATCTGATAACCAGTGCCACTGGTGGCTGCAAAGCATGTGGAGGAACAAGTCCTGGTGAAGCTACTTAAATGGATGAGCAAGGATGCTGGCATTAACTGGGAACTGCCCTGTATTGGTATTCATCACTGCTCTGGTTCTTTTTCCACTGACCTTGTCAACAAGTCAGGAGTTATTCTCAAATACACTGTCTCACTGGTGACGCAAGGGCTGGCAGTGGTGGTCCCAGTCAGCTCCAGTGTCATTAGTCTGTGTCAGAAAACCCTCTGCCAGACAACTGAGGGTGACAGCGGTGTGGCAATATTTACAGACGTGCATACTTTGTGACAAATGACCAGCGCCTTGGAAATGAAAGCTGAATCATAAACAAATCTTCATCTTAAAAGAAAAATAAAATTCATCACACGGGTTTGCAAGCAAGATGAAGGCAAGTCTGAAAATAAAGGGTACCAGGGAAATAGAAGAGGTTTCCAGTACATGAATTTTGCAGGGAAGGGGGAGATGATGAAGCTGGTAGGGAGATGACTGGTGACTGTCACAGCACCTAGCCATGACAGGATGGCTGTTCAGACCCTGTCCCCCTGCATGAACTGTGAGATAGAGCTGTTTGCAAGAGATACTCAGACTGAAATGCCCTTGGCCTCACCAAAGTGAGATCAAGGTCTGGGCTTTTCAGTGTGTTTTGAGGGTGATGTATTTATACAGGCCACATGTATGTAAAATGCATTGGGAGAGGTTGCCCAGAGACGCTGTGGATGCTCCATCTCTGGAAGTGTTCAGAGCCAGACTGTATGGGCCTTTGAGCAAGCTGGTCTAGTGAAAGGGGATGATCTTCAAAAGTCCCTTCTAACCCAATCGTTCTATGATTCCCCGGTGTTGTCCGTGCACAGACATGTAAATAGACATCCAGGTGCCTGGATAAGAGACTCCATAGGTCCTTCATGCCTGCTGGCTCAGGAGTAAACAAGTCCCTTTGGGCATGCCTGCCTCCTTCCACTGGCTGGAGGTAGGTCCAAGTGGATGAGCTCAGACTGTGGGTCAGAGCTGTGGATAGATAAGGGGAGGGTCCTTCCTCCCTCAGCCATCAAGGGTACCTGCCTTTCTGCTCTTGCTGATGGAGGGGTGTAACATTTTGGCCACTGATTTTCCATCCTCTGAGCTCTAGGTACATTTTAGGTCCCATCCCCAGCAGATAAATTTCCTTGTGTCATTGCAAAGAATCCCACGATCTGCTGGGCTGGATTACAGAGGACTCTGTCCAGCTCAGGATCTCACAAGAGGACCCAGCATGGAAGAAGAGAACAATGTTTCTCTTAAGGAAACAACACTCTAAACAAGTTGGGGAAAATGATCAGAATAACCCATATTTATGAGCCCTTATGAGTGTCTGAATTAACTCAGATTATGAGAAACTAGGTGTGCTGGTTTGAAAGCAAAACCAGTGAGAGACTCCAAGTCAGAAGTACAATTTAATAGAGCAAAAAAGAAACAAACAACAAAACAAGCAAAAACAAAATAAAAAGATAAATGCAATAGTACAAAGGACCACTGACAGAGTCAGAATACGAACCCAACACCCTGTTAGTTAGGGTGGTAGTAGCAGTCCAGATGAAGTAGTCTTGTTGAAGCAGTGATCCTGTAGAAAAGGTCTGGTAGGTAGCTCTTGTCCTCTGGAAATCCAGTGGCTAAGGCTGACTGTGCTGTCCCAAATCCCAGATTATATCCAGGTGGGTATGCTTGGCTCCTCCCCCTGGGTGGAGCATCTCACAATGGATTGATATCATTTCATGAGTCGTGCATTGTTTCCTTGATGGCCCATTAACCAGAGATAAGATAACCAGAGACAGTTGATGAGCCCATTAATCAGAAGACAGAGGGAGCAAGGCAAACACTGCCCACCCGGTTTCAACAGGTCATGGAGATGGTGAAAGAATACATACTTTGGGCACATCTTACATTGTAACCTATGACACTAGGGGAGCTTACCTAAACATGGATCCTGTGAGCAGATAACTCTCTAATCTCCTCCTAATTTGTTGCTGTGGTTGGTAGGTATGTCCTTGTATATTTCAGAGAACCAAGATATTGTTGAATGGACAGTATAAAAACAGCTAGATCAACAAGAGACAGTGAAAGCCTCAGGACACAAGGAATAAGCCACATACATCCCTCTATAGCTCTCTTCTCCCCGTTCACCTCACAATGTTTGGTTCAGCTATTGTGTAAACAATTATTATTGTGTACACAGAGGATATTTTTGTGCTGTATCCTTTGATGTGGGCATTGCTTGGGTCCGTCTGAGACAAATTTTCAGCTGTGTCAGTTTTTAATACATGTAGCTTAGAGATTACTAAGTATTAGGAATGAGAATTAATGCTTGTCAGAGCAGGAGCAGGTTCCACAGGTGGTGAAGATATCTCTCCAGCAGCTGTCATCCTGCGGGCTGCCACTCACTTTAATCTCCCTGTCACCCATATTTCTCAGGCACTTGGCAGCCCCTCCATTTCAGTAGTGAAAATTATGTGCCTCAGAACTTTCATGAAGAAATTTAATAGTTTGGTTACATTACAGGGAGGAATATACCATAAATTGTATTTCTGATTTTCCTTCATATTTTTTTAAATTACCCATTTAGTGTGTCAGTCACAGTGTGTCCCATCTCAGAGCTATGGCAATTTAAAGGTGTCTAACGAGAAATCCTTTCTGGACAAGCTACTCTAAGGGCTATTCAGAAAAGTTCTCCAGTGAATTCAAAAAGTTTGGAGGGATACAGAGCAGTGGCACTTCAAATGTGCACAAACAGGACTTGGGCATAACAACCCTCTGAACAGCTTCACTCTGTGCACGTGTGTGTTACCTGCACCTGTGTTGACACAAGGAGTCTTTCTCCTCTTTTCTTGTGATGTCCCCCTGTCTGTTTATTATTTTTTTAATAACTTTACATACCACTTTCAAATCCTGTAAGCTCTTTTTTTTTTTCCTCCAGCTTTTTTTTTTCCTGTTGTAACTCAGCAGGCTCTTTCTCTTTAGCCGTAGAAAGGGCTTCAATCATCCTTCCCAGTTCCATTCTTGCTCTTCCTTGGTGTCCAAAGCCAAATCCTAGCGCAGTCCCCTGCCTTGGCCTGACCTTACTTCCCCATGCAGCAGAGTCCTGTCAGCTCCTGGCTTGCACAAGAGAATCAACCCTTTAAATGGTGTGAATTCCCTGTGGATGTGTGCAGGGGGGTAGTGGATGCTCCCTGAGGGCTGAGGATGGGGGCAGAGCCCAACATTCATGTACCACATATTTGAGCCAAGTCTTGTCCTTAAAAGTTTTTACATTTATTTTTATTTCTTCATGGTTCTACATGTTCCATTATATATTCTCTCAATATACAGAATACATATAGAGGACAAATATAGTATGTTCTGTACTCTTTTCTGTGTAACTGTAGCCTCTCACTTAGCAAGACACTTGACTATAATCCACACTTCTTAAACAAGATTACCTGAAGATGATGATCCAGAGAGCATTTTAAAAATTCACTGTAGTGCCCTGCACAAACACTTCTAAAAATTGTCACAATATCAAAAACCTACACTTTTCCTTTTGCCAAACTTTTCATTAGAAATAACAATCAACCTACAGATGAGCCACAGTGGCTCATGAACATTGTGCCAAAGCCTCGGCACTGAAATCAGAAGCATGGACACCACTAACTCCCTGTGCAGGCAATTCTAAGGCACAGTTCATCTGACCCACCTGCTGGGGCATAATTGGTCCCTCCAAGCTCTCAATTCTGCCAACTGACTATAAAAACACTCTAGACAGCTATCTCAGAGCTAGGCCTTTATGTTATCTGGAGCTGGTTGAGGACATTTTAGCCAAAATGACTACTGAGAAAAAAAAAAAAAAGAAAAAAAAAAAAAAGAAAATTTAAAATAAAACAAAAGGAATAAAAGACTTTTTTTTTTTTCCCCAGAAGAGAAAGGAGACAAGGTCCTTTTTTAGTATATAGGTCAAAAATAGTCACCTTACGAGAGCAAGGCAGCTCTATGTAACATAAGTTAGATATTTAAGCCAGGTCAGATAAGAATATTCTTTGTGTTCTACGTATGTGAATAAGCCTAAACTGCTGGGATGGTAAGACACACTCAGAAATAATAATAATCAATTTCAATAATCTTGAAATACCAATATATTAAGAGCAAAATTTACATCCAAATTTACACAAGCAAATACCCCAGACTTGAATACCCTGCCCTTGAACACACATCCAAATCCATTTTAGTAAACAACATTATCACACAGTAAAATACAGCTAGTTTCCATGGGAGAAATAAAAAGCTAAGTAACTTTAGGTGCTTTTGATATTAGGTATAAATAAAAAGCATACTTAGAGAATGGTCTTCAAAACAGCAGTAAAATCTTACTAACTTGTATGCAGTGGAAATTTATACCTAAAAATCACAAAACTTTTTAAAACTTCTTGAGAAGATTTTGTGCATTGCTGCAATTACTTTTGTAGCAGTTGCTTTTTGTCCTGAAAAGGGATTTCTGTTCAGTTGACTTCTGTCCTCAGTATCCTACTACTTTTACTCTACAGGAGAGAAAAGGGACAAATAAAACGTATATCCATAGCCAGAGGGAGAGTCTTAGGCACAACATAGTTCTGTTACTTTAAAAGAATTGTGTTTTTGCATTAGGCACTGCTTCCCCATGCATTTGTATCTGCATATGTGTGTTTATGTGTCTCTATCCGCTCAAATGATAAGTAGCTACATCGTTTACATTTTTATGGCTGAAGCCCTTGATTGAATTTTCATAATGCCAGGAGGACCCATTTGGGATTCAGGTCCTGCTGTGCAAATACTCACTAAGATGTCTGCCCCAAAGAGCTTGTAACTCTAAGAGGATAAAATGTGGCAGGGGAAATAATCAGGGGGAGATGCAGTGACTCTCCGTGGTTACATGGGAGGGTCATTCAGCTCCACGATCAGAGCAAGTCTTGGTGTCTTTCAGTGCTTGTCTGGCGCTGATTTATTGGTGAATCAGCAGCAGCATTCTGGTTTCTTTCCTGGGCTCACAGCCAGACTGTCCCTCATTCTTGTGCTCGAACCACGGCATCAGGATGTCCCCAAACCCAGCTGAGCTGCACAGCATTATCAGCCCCTTCCAGAGAAGACCCCCAATGGCATAAATCAGTCCTGGTTTTCCCCATGCACATTTCAATTCATGGAAGGAAAAGATTTTGCTGTTGTTGGACTTCTTTTTAGGGTAGGAGTGAGAAAGAAAAGGTTTCCCTGTAGCAATGCATTTCCACACCCAAATAAATATTTCCAAATAAGGAAAAGGCGTTTCAGTGACACCCCTGATTTTACAGAGAAGCACCAGACCCTTCCATGTTTCTCTCACTGTGGTTGGCCCAGTGCCAGCACAGGAGCACCTGTTGGACCTTCTAGCTGCTCTTCAAAACCAGTACCTGTTTCTATTGGCAGTTTGCCAACAGATCCCTCCTCGATCCTTAGGTAGATAAGAGAGAGCACAGAGGTGCTCAGGAGCATTTTCAAGATGTCTTTAACAAACGTGTAGGACTTGTTCCTTACATTGTGTTTGGCTTCATGATTTGGTTTTGTATTATTTTCTTTTTTATTAAACCTTTTTGATTTTCAAGACATTCTCTATCATGTAGTCTCGCAGATTATTTTGGGCCATTTTTCTGTGAGGTGCTGGGAACCCTCAGAAGGTATTGAGCTCTAGGAGAGCTAGAAACATCTGGCTTTTTGAGAAATTCAATATTTCCCTGCTACAGGCTTGTTTCTCCATCACACATGAAAGGAAGGGCAGGTAAGAGGAAGCGCTCAAACCTCTCTGTCTTTCCCCAAGGGGACATTGCTGGGAACCCCCAAGGAGCCATGAATTCTGGCATGTCTACATGCCACCCTTCCTAGCTCTACATGTCCACCTCCCACAATGTCCCAAAACATTCCCAAATGTTTTCCACAACCTTCCCAAAACACCAGCATCTCTGTGCCTTAAGTCCAGGCGCTGATCTCCAACATGCAGTCGTAGCTGGGTGGGGAAGGAGGGATGTTGTCTTTGGATCTGGATCGAGGTGACATGAAAACCAAGTCATGGGAATATCTCTGGGTCCCCACCTCTCTCTGGGGCCAAGGTACCAGAGCCATTCTGAAAATCAGACACCTGCATTTGCTCAGGACAAGGAGTTTTGGTTTGCACTGGTGACTCTTGCAGAAGTTTTGTTCCTCTGTGTTGGCATTAGTTGCCAGCCCTGCTGGCTTGGGGATGAGCCAGAGCATGACTGCTGATGCACTCGGTTCAGCCCCTCTGTGGGTAGTGGAGGAGAAACATGATGGTACAAGTGCAGCCATTTGGCCTGTTTCTCACATGTTTCCATATCTGGTGAGAAACTGCCCAACTGCTCAGAAGAGTGAGCAAAACAGACTGCTTTCTCAAGGCCTGCTCAAGTCACTTCTGAAGATCAGTAGGAACAAAACCTTCTGTTGTGGTTGTCATACGCAGCAGTGAGAATAAATTCTGCAAATTGGTGTGATTGCCCACTGTACCCCTGCAGTAGAATTATGGAAAATTCAGAAATCCCTCACACACTCATTTTCTGCTACTATACAAAACCTTCATTTATTTACAGTCTCAAGAGGTGGGCCCATGGGAAGGTCAAGAGTTTCAACAGGGCCAACTGCAAGATGCTGCAGCTGGGTTGAGGCAGCCCCCAGAATTAACACAGGCTGGGGGATGAAGATATTGAGAGCAGCCCTGCTGAGAAAGATTCGGGGTAATGGTTATTGAGAGGCTAAACATGACCTGGCAATGTGAGCTGGCAGTCCAGAAACCCAAATATATCCTGGGCTGCACCAAAAACTGTGGCTAGCATGACGAGAGAGATGATTCTCCCTCCTACTCCACTCCCACGAGACCCCACGTGGAGTGTTGGATCCACCTCTGGGGCTCCCATCATAAAAAGATTGTCAACCTGATCTAGTGGAAGGTGTCCCTGCTCATGGCAGATTATACTAGTTGGCCTCTAAAGGTCCCTTTCAACCCAAACTAATTCTAATATTTTATTTTGGTGTTGTCACCATCCCTGTCATCCTGGCCCAACATGTCACAGGAATTTGGGAAGGCTTCAGACAAGAGAGTCAAAATTTCAACATAATTTGTGGCTAATGCCTGAATGCCTGTGCCAATGCCTGTGGCTAATTTGTGCTGATGCCTGTGGCTAATGTTCTCAACCCAGTGTATGTGCTTTCTTTATTTAAGTCACCCCTGCCTCTGTCCCTCAGGGTTTGCATATGCAAACCTGTGAGCAGCCACTGAAGTTGATGTTTGGGTAGGTAGTTTTATAAAGTAGAAATCTGCTGGTGGATCTGTGGGGAAATTCTAGGTGGTTATTTGCATTGGATTTGTACATGTAAAAGAAGAAAGGTTACTGGCAGTCATAGTTTTCCAATACAGTGTTTATATAAGGGTATGTTTAAATGACATTCAGGTTTACTCTGGGAATGGACACAGCTGATAAATTGGCATAAGCTTCTTGTCATCCACCTCTGATGCAGGACCAAGGAATATTTTGTATGTCCTTTCTTGTGTGCTGACACATCTGAAGCAAATGTAACCCTCTGACTTGGTTTTGTGGGTGACTTTGGCCTACAAAGTCTTTGTGTGCAGGGCCTTCCCTCCCCACAGCTGTGCTGGGCAGGTGGACCTGTATGTCCTGCCTTTGTGGGGTCTGCAGAGGTATCCCAGAGCACAAGCTGCCTGAGAAAAATGAAAATTATACTAAAGAAGCAAAAGGAAAGTGTGTGTGTGTGTGTGTGTGTGTGTGCATCACAGTCATTCACAGAAGATGAGAGTATCATCAAAGTTCATGTGGGTTTTCCTGCCCTCTCCATTTCATTGTCCCTTCTGCCCTCCCACACATGACACACACACAAGTCTGTTGGAAAGTACAGGGCATCTCATTAGGTAGCCTTGGACTATCTGCTGGGCTTTTTAAGCATTCATAAAATGGACATTTCTGTCTCCTTAGAGGTAGGGATGAAATGATGTTTGTATATCTGGCAAAACTAGTCTTGTCCTCTTCTTCGATGGCACTGTTGCAAGGTCTCAGAGCCCCATATTGCTATCAGGGTATGCCAAAAAACTGAGTATCAAGGTATGGCAACAATCTGCCACTGTCATGCTGAAGACAGGACTTGGGTTTCTCTTTGAAAGGATTTCTCCTTTGTTTGTGTAAAAAGGTTCACAAAGTTGCGGATGCCCCGTCCCTGGAAAATATTCTAGGCATCCTCTGTTTAAAAGAAGAGCACATAGCCCGGATGTATGAACAAATTAGTGTGCTCAGTAATTTATCCCGAAAACATCGAGTAGAGCTGAGAGGGGGCTGATACAGAGCTTGATTTAAAGTTGAAAGCAAAACCTACCAACATATTGTTGTAAAACCAGAGGCAGTTCCTCTTCTAGCTCAAACACCAGAAGAACCAGACTCCATGCTGTAGATATTAAGGTAGGACTCAATAAAAATGTAGATATTGACATGCAGTAGAGGTTTAAAAGATAATGGATAAGCCTGATTTTACTAAAAACAAAAACAAAAACAAAAACTACCTTGGTGGTTTTTTGATAGAATAACTTAAAATGAAAAAACAGCAAAAGCACAATGTTCTTCATTGCCTTCTCATGGTATATCTGCTGTGTCTGGTGTCTCAGGAGCAAGTGGTTGAGAGCACCACTGCAAGTGTGGTGGAGAAGGAGGAGCTGCCACTTGAAGACTGTCAAAGTCAATGCAGCATGTGTTGTGGGAGGCTTTTTTTTTTTTTACATTTGCATCTTTTGGATGTTTGCATCATACAACATCTCTAATGGCTAGCTTCCTTCTTCACCATAAGACCTCATCCACAATTTGAGGCTGGATAGTAGTCTCAGGGGAAATCATGCTGTTCTGTGCAGAAGTTTTTGAAGTTACTTCGATGAGTAGCTAAGGGTAGATTAAAACACAATGGCCTATTTTGGGAGCAAAGTGGCTTCCCCCTCTGATTTCTGACAGAATATTTCCTTCACAGGCCATCTTCTGCTCTAGCCCAGAGAAATGCTGTTGTTCCTTTCCCCATCTTGCTCCTTCCTGTGTCAGGGATGGTTTCTCATCTCCTCACTCCCTCAGCAAGCCTGCTGCTTTCTCTTCGCTGTTGTTCTTCCCAAGCTGACTGTCAGACAAGAAATGGGCTCCCTATGGCACAGGAGAGTCACAGGCTGTCTGCCAGTCACTCAGGCATGTGCTTAACAGGAGTGGTGCTCCAGTGGTCTTGGTCTGGTGGTCACCTGAAGGCCAGCCCAGGTATAGAGGGGTTGGATAAGGAGAAAGGGTCTCATGAGAGCCTTGAGGCAGCACGTGTTCCCACTGATTAATGGACATTTTGGAGTAGAGAGCAAAAGTAATGAAACATGAAATAAGGCTGTTATAAAAATGTATTGGAGGATTCATTCTGTGATCATACTTTTGGGCTCTGAATATTATGTTGCTAATATTTTCGTCTTGCTGTTGGCTGGAGTACCTCAGCTGGTACTGGGACCTCTCTAGATATATCATCAAGTATTGGACTCATACTTTCCTACAAGTCTATTTTTTCCCCCCATGAGACAGCCCATATCGCCTCTCATGTACGTATTACCCAAAGCTGTTCCCTACTTGGTGTGACCAAGAAGAGCTTCACTGAATAATGTAATGGGCAAAAATTATTTTGATTTCCTATGAATTGTGGAAAAGGACTTGGTGGTACTGGTGAATGAAAAACAAGCCAGCAATGTATGCTCACAGACAACCATATCCTGGGCTGCATCAAAAGAAGTGTGGCCAGCAGGGGATTCTGCCCCTCTGCTCCACTCTCATGAGACCCCAGCTGGAGTGCTGTGTCCAGGTCTGGGGCCCCAACCTGGAGACAGTCCAGAGGTAGGCCACGAGGATATTCAGAGAGCTGGAGCACCTCTTCTCTGAGGAAAGGCTGAGAAAGTTGCAATTTTTCAGCCTGCAGTAGAGAAAGTTCAAGATGAACTGATTGCAGCCTTTCAATGCTTAAAGGGGCCTTCTAAGAAAAATCAGGAGTTCATTTTTAATAGGGCCTTTACCAGTAGGAAAAGGAGTAATGGGTTAAAACTATAATAGGTCAGTTTCAAACTAGATATAAGGAAGAAAATTTTTAGCATGAGGGTGGTATTACACTGCCAGGTTGCCCAGAGAGGTGGAGGATGTCCCATCCCTCAAAACTTTCAAGATCATCTGGACATGGCTCTGAGCAGCCTAGCCTAGTTGAAGATGTCCCAGCTCATTGCAGGGGGACTCTATGGCCTTTAAAGGTCCCTTCCAAGAAAAACTGGTCTATGGTTCCACAGATTCTCTATCAGTAGTGTGGAAAATCCTTGTAAGAGTGATCTTGTATTACCCCACCATTCCTCTTCAGGCAATCACTAAAGGCACTGAACGGGGTCTTACTGTGTGTAAGCTGCACTTTTAGCCACCTCTGGAGAGTGATCCCACCCCAGCGAATACTAGAGCTGCACTTCAGCTCTTTAAAAGCAGGCACGAACCTTTGAGTCTGTGTCTGATCTATTTATCTTTTAAGGTCAGTAGAGAGAAACAGACACTTCTAGGTCACGATTCACCTTGTCCAAATGCAGACACCAGGAATAATTCAATGAATCACACTTTTAAACTGCTTATTTCTTTCCATTACAATGGAAAATTTTAAAATGAGGACAAGGTGATTAGTTATATGCATACACCTACCCTGTCAATGTCTCCAGGGAGCTGAGATGAACATCCTACAGGCCTAAGACAGGTTTTGATCTCCAGAGGGCCTTACCCCTCTCCATGGCTTAGGAAGAAAGTCAGACAGGTCCCTAGCTCAGACTACCGATATCTTTTAAGTTAATAAAATTAATTTAGGATTACTCCCATGCTGAATCTGTATCTGCCACTAATAGACTAGTATTTTTTTCTGGAACTGGCTATTCTCCAAGAGAGCTACCATGCATTCAGGAAACAACTGCAGAAACATTTCGGAGAAGTTTCACACTTCATTAATTAGTATTTTATTTAAAACTCTTCCTTTTTAATCATAAATTGTCTCCTTTGATGATCAGTTTGTAACTCAGAACAGATTAATTCTCCTTGGGCACTGGCTGGGTTAACCTGAGTGCTCTGATGACAGGGAGGTGGTGCCTGGCTGGTTGAGGGCAGGTTTCGATCCTTTCTCCGTAAATGTTAAATGGCATCAATCTCTTCTACTTCAAACTCTTGTTTGTCCAAAACTTGAAAAGCGAGATTATCACCTGCTGGAAGTTATCTCCTGACACTACATAGAGCAGCAAATTTCCAAATGTATTTAATGCTGCTAAAGGTTTCGTTATAATAAACAAAAAAAGGGTCGTTTTCTTCAAGTGGCAGCTAACCGGCTGTACTCGGAGCTCCAGACGAATCCCTTGAAAGATGTGGAAGGGGAGGAAGCACACATAGAAGACCAGCAAGAGGAGAACAGTGAGTCTGAGAGCCTTTTGTTCGTGGCTAGCCTGTGTGTGGAGCCCAGTGGCCAAGATGCAAATGATGAGCACGTAGCACAGAGTCACCGTGAGCAAAGGCAAGAAGAAGGCAAACACAGTCAGTCCCCAGTTGTACCAGCGACTTGTGTTGAAGTCCTCAGCAGCAACCAGGTCTGGGCAGATTGTCTTGTTCTGCCTGTGACTCGGGGCAATCAGGACAGCCAAGGGGCTGAGGGCCACCAGGGAAATCATCCAAATGACTGCGCAAGTCACCGCTGCCCATCTCCGCTTCCGAAGAAAAAAGCATTTCATTGGGTGCAAAACTACCAAAAAGTGGAAGATGCTGAAGCAGCTAAGGAAGATAATACCACTGTACATGTTGAAGTAGAAACAAAACTGAATAAACTAGCACATGAAGTTTCCAAAAATCCAGTCATTTCCATTAGCATAGTAGTGTATAAAGAAGGGAAGCGTGACTACATACAGTGGGTCAGTGATAGCCAGGTTTAACATAATGACAGTGCTGCTTTTCCAGGGCCTCATCTTAACACAGTAGACAAAAATTGTCACAATGTTCCCTGGGAAGCACACCAGGAAGATTAGGCTGTAAAGGATGGAGAGATAGAATTTCACCTGTAAGAAATCTTCATCCTTGCAGCTTGTCAATCGGTCTGCAGGGCCAGGCTGAGCAGTAAAATTGCTGGTGCATTCAGATGCCATGTTTGCAGAAGTCTCCTTAAGAAAAAAATCATGTGTTTAGTTTTAATTGATTTGTTGGAACAAATATTGTCAGTTAAAACTTGTAGCTGGAGAAAATGTTGTATGTTTGAAAAGGCACAATAGTGCAAGGAAGTGAGGATTTGCTAATGTAGCCAGTCTGACCTAGATAAGACCACTGAAATGTTTAATTTCACCCCCTCCTCTCCTTTACATTTAATTTTGATAATTATTAATTTTACTCTTTCTTTGTTAAGCCTCCCTCATTGAAGAAGACAATTACTGCTTATCTGCAAACCTTCAGGAGCAGGAAGCACATATTTAGAGAGCTAGAGGGAGTTTGGGATTAGATTTTGCAAAACTGTGAACTACTCTTAACCTTTCAGAAAGTAGAACCATATCCATATATTATCTTTATATTTATATATTATCATTAATCTGAGCTAATCAGTGCTTTGTGCTCATGAAGCAGAGATGTTCTGCTTTCATGAAAGCCAAAAGATGTTCGGTTTAGTTACAGATCTCAGGACCTGATGCTCCCATAACCTGACAGATTGTTCCCTGAATGTGATTTTATTCTCTTGGAGTCATCAGAGTATAAAACTAGCATAAATGTTTTGGCTTTGGTTTTTTGGAGGGTTGTTATTTTGGTTTGGTTTGGTTTTTTTTTTTAAATCAAGCTCCATAGTGGCATAAAACTGATTTAAATGAATAAAGACTGTTTCTCAAAGGGCAGAGGGAAATGGAAAGCACACAGGGCAGACAGTGATCTTGCTTCCCATTCTATGCCAATTAGAGCTAGGTAGACTTGCCTCTGAAATTTCTTGTCTGACATAGCCAATTTGGATCTCTCCACAGGGAGTACAAGACATAACATTTCTTGGTAGTGTTTTAACCTGAAAAAATGGTAACCAAGCATGAAAATCATCTAACTTCAGGTATCAGAAAGTTACCTGAAGGAGGAGTTACCTTAGGAGGAGCCAGTCCTCCTAAGCCCACCTTTATCACCAAAGGAGAAAAGTAATTTCCTCCAAGACATAATATATCTACCCACAACTGAAGTTTATAAGATAAATCATATACTCTTTTGGGATACCTATTTCTTTCCATTGACACAAAAGATAGCCCAAGGTGACTAGTTCAGCCCTGGACAACTCAAGTGAGGCAAGAGCCGTACCACTGTGTGTCTTCAACAGCTCAGGTGAGTATCACTCTTCCAGATTCTAACCAATTCCCTGCAAGAAACTATATAAAGAAACTTCATAAAGTGCTAGACAGGGTACTGTCAAGCCTAGATCCTCTCTTCTGTCCCAGAAACAGCATCTTTAAACTAAACCAGTGCTACATTAAACATCCCAGGTGAAATCAACACATTAAAAATGAAAACAAACAAAATAACACCCCCCTCCCCCCCCCAAACCTGGGAAAAAAAGACAGAATTGTACCTTATTCAGTCTTGCAAATTGTGATCCAGTTCACAGCATTTAACATGTTACCTGTATGACTCTTCATTATCCCAATAACTGGTAGAACATGACCAGTTTGCTCTGACAAACCCAGTCATTAAAGCTGGGACACAATAGGCATTATGATCATAACAAGTCAGCAAGATGATTATCTCTGTTACTCAGAAGCACTTCAGAGTGAAATTTGAACAGTCTCCCCACAATTTAGTTAAAACACTAATGCTTTTTAACATGAATATTGGGTCTGGTATAGAAGCTTTGCAGTCAATGATGCACTAGGTAAAGGCTGTCAAGCTTGTTTTAAACCAATCCAGATTTACAATCACAAAAGCTAGGGGTGTGCGTGTTCTCTCTCTTTTCTGCCTCTCAGTGATACCACTGTCACCCACATTTATGCCTCACCAGTATATTTCATATCATGTTAGACAAATTTACTAGAATATTTGATTTATCCCCAGTTCGGCTTTCTTGCTCTGCTGATCAGTTCTTCACCACAATCTTGAACCCTCCAAATTGAAAATGGAGAGATACTGCTTACCTGAAAACCTGCAATTCTGCTTCTCCCTCTGATATTGCTTTGAGCAAAGAGCTCAAATGAAATGTATTTATGTCTTCCTTGCAGTGAAGCAGGTTTTAGTACAGCTTTGCAGCCATATACATTCACTCCCTGTCTGACTGAGGCTCCATGTGGCTGTGAATTAGGAAATTGGTAGAAAACCTCAGTTACTGGCTCAAGTGTCAGCTCTTAGAACTGGGTGGCTGGAAGAGTCCTCTTTTGCCTTCTGCCATTCACACTGTCTTGCCTTCAGTGGGCAGATCAGGCTTTGCTGGCAGCAGCTCTGTGTGCTGAGGCAGACCTCTAGTATTCTAATAGCAGCAAATGACATTTAAATTAGCATGTATGTGTGAGTGCATGTGCTTACAAAAGATGAAATTAAATTTACTCTCCATTTCCTGTGAAGTGAAACCTGATCACCAAAGTGAATAAGGCATGTTGTCATTTCAAGGTCAGGTGAAAAGTGTTATGACACACTGTCTGCATTAAAATCAAATTTCTAACGGAGTACAAATTTCATCTCATGAAATAAATGAATGTTTCGTTTGGCACAATGTGCTTTTCAGAAACTGTGGCATTCTTTCTGCTCATTTTTGGTGAGTAAAATATCTATAGTGTGTTGGCTGGTTATTACTGGAGCAGCTGAAATTGCAAGCTTGTTTTATTTTGAGCTTTTGCTTTTGGGCTTCATAATTCACAAGATCTGCAATTTTCTCTGCTTCTTGAGACAAAAGACTGTTCTTGAATAAAAATCTCATTATTATCCTTAGCTCGAGGAACAAGATCAAAAGAGATTATTATTATTTAAAAACAGTCGTTGCATCTTGAATTTTGAAACTGCAGTCCTCAGCCCTTGAGCTTGCAGCCTGGTCCATGCACAGAGGCTCCAGCTGCCCAGTGTGGACAGCAGCCTTTGTGTCTGGGTTCATTTGGTGGGTCTTTACTCACTGATGAGTTTATGATGCAGTACTAAATGAGCAAGATTTCATGCTGAGCATTATGTATGTATGTACATAGAGGAGTATTTTTCAGAAGAGGGTCTTGATTCTTCTTGAGTGCCCATACTGGGCAGGATTTGGGAGCTGGCTATCTGTTTTGCTAATCATCCTGCAGGGAAAGAGTGGTAATGGGGACAGTCAAGACTGGGGCAGCAGTAATGTCTGACAACTAGATCATTATCTATCTGTTACCATTAGGGAAAGGGCACCCTCTCTGCTCTCATCTAACCAAGCTTTTCTCTAGGTCAATGCCCAGAGCACTTTTAAAAAATGTCCAAAGTTTCTCAATAATTGTAAAATACACTGTCATGTACCAGCTCAAGGATCAGCAACTGTTTAAATAGCTATTACCCTGTTCCTAGGCACTGCATGTGTCATTAGAAACCATTTGTATGAGGCTGTAGCGTTACAAGCACAGAGGGAGCTAATTATAGTTAGGGATCATTTAATGCATTCACTACTTAATCCATTATACCCCTGAGCAATGGGGAACCTGTGCAGCAGTGGCTGGTTTTCATTCTTCCTTAGCAGTGGCAGTGCCTGAGGTAAAGCAGAAATGGGCTTTCCTGGTGCTGTGACCCAGACCTGCCAGGGATTTGGTGCACTGGGGTCTCAAGCAGGTGCTGGGGTCACCTCTGCATTTCTAACTCTGGACAAGAGAAGACAATAAAACACACATTTTCAAACTAATCTTGAGAGATGGTGACTAATAGAAGGTCAGCTCATACAGAGCTTCTCTGCATGGAGATGGAGATATGCTCTTTAGCTTACCCAAACCTTGTCTCATCATCAGCTGGAGAGATCTAGTGGCTACTGCACCCCTGCATCCTCCCTGTGTCTTTCACCATGGTTACAGCAGCTCCACGTTGCACAGAGACCTTTGGAAACGCTGACTTCAATCACAGCCATGCGACTTGCCCCGGGACTCATGTCAGGCACGAGGGAAACTGAGAATAAACTAACAAGGACCACAGGTTTAAATGGCTTATCTGGCCTCATGTGGGATCTCTATGGATAAGGGATGATTCTGCAGTGTGACTTTCAACTCCTCAGTCTGTGGACCTTTTCTCTTTACCAGCCATTTCTCCACCTCATGTCCGTGGACCTCTTAAGTCTGCCCACTGGTAGACCACTGTGATCTTTCACAAAAACAAGGGGTGTGTTGTACTTCAAGGCTGTCCTCACTCTTCTCTCCTCTACAAGTATTGGAAATCAAAATACTCTGTAGTTCCACAGTCACCTTAAGTGACTCTAATTGCACGCTGCAGTCAAAAGAGCTGGCAGCACCACCTTCCTCCTGTCATCCTAAACCACACGTTTTCAACAACCCCAGTGCTTGTGCAACCATGGGATGTGTTGGATAAGCAAGCTGACTGAGGCCAAACCAGTTTTCTTAATCTTGTGTTGGCTTTATGGCCCTGTTGTGACAGGTGATGGCTCTTTCCGTGGGTGTGTGGGCTCCAGGGCTTATGGTGAGCAGTGGTGGGGACTGGCTGGGGGCAAGAGGACAACAGCAGAGATTGGCTGGGGCTGGCACTGAAGTTGCACGTGCATTCCTGCTGTGGAGTTGTGTTTCACTCACTGTTCCCAGCCACCAGCTGAAGCTGGTCTCCAGCAATGCTTCCCAAAGAGACAGAATTCATGTTTCAACACCCTTCCAGGCAGGCTGGATTAATTGGTTAGAGGGGCTGACATTTTCCCTGACATAATAAAATTCTATAGAGTCCATGTGAATCTATTAATGTTGCTCTCAGTCGCTGTATAGAAAAAACTGGAATGAGTTGGTGGCAGGATTATGAATTAAGTATTTCATCTTGGAACTTTGTACTATAGGCCAAGCCTGTTGTCACAGAGCCTGTTATATCTGTGAACCCATACAACCCACCTTTTCTTATGGTATTCTTCCTTCTGGGATGGCAGGGTGAACAGGATGCACAGGATGACTGATGGGATTGCTCACCTGGGCCACACAACCTTCTTCAAAAACTTCCAGTCTGAAATACAGAAGTGGAGAATAAGGCCCAGTATTTTTATTTTGCTTTGTGGCTGGTTCCAGACAATGTCTCTCTCCTCCAGATGGGCTAGCTATTGGCTTTTGTGGGCATTGGGGTGGAAGAGGTCATAGCAGGGCTTCAGCATCACTGCTGAACTTAACTGTAATTAGGCTTTGCAGGCATGAGGGTTCACAAACCAGCACAGGGGCCATCCTCATTTCACAAAACCTGACCTAAAATCCACAGGCATGAGTGAAAGACTCCTTTCAGAATCAGACCTTCAGGCATGACAGCACCCAGTGTGGTGCAGTAGAAATGGCTCTGATTAATAATTATGCAGGAAAGCAGGCATTTTGTTGGGCAAGGGTTAGGCTCCAGAGTCTTAAGAGCTTTCATTATACGTTTTACTTTTGGTTCAGCAAACACATAATCTTTGCATGGGTTATTTCCCTCAGCAGACATGCATTTGTTTGGCTGATCTTACTCTGTGTGTGATTGAATACCTAATTACCATTGTTATCAGACCACCCACTGGGAGATGCTCCATTCTGTCGAGAATGATATTGTGTGTCTTCATCACATGGGGAAATCAACTCCAGTTCTCCCTTCGTATTTCTTCCCTGAGACAGAATGGTAGGGGTAGCATTTTTTAATCCCTAAATGCACTGCAACTCTAAATTAATCACGGTTAAACGCTGTCATCTAATTATGTAGGAAATAGAGACTGTTAATGAAAACTTTTGGAAAGGGATATTTTACCTTAGGAAAATTACATATATTATCTGGAATATAAGCGGTGCTGCTGCCACATCGGCTGAGCAGAAGTAGTTCGATAGAGTTCCAAAAATAGCCCATGTGGGTCTGAGATACTATTTTATGCCTAATATTAGTCCTCAAAGTGAATTGCTGCTAATCAACTACGGGGCATAGAATCTACTGCAGCCCTTAGATGATGGCTGAACTTTCAGAAGGTGTGTTGCCCCATGGGAAATAGGGAGAGGAAAGACAATGGGACGATTTGTCTGCTCAAAGCCAGCATCTGCTCAGGTACTCTGGTGCAGCACTGCCAAGAGCGTAAACCAGTGAATAAAAAGCCCCACAGGAGCACCCAGCTATGAAGTGGCCCTAAGCACAGCAGCTGCACCAGTTACAGTTTTCCCAGCAGACACTAAAAACCAAACTAAACTCATTGGAGATGTGACAACAGCCATAATTGTTTTAGGTAATATGCCATTTCCTGAAAATGACCCAGTTCAGTGGGATTGAAAACAGAGAGGACCAATTTGCTGCTGTGTTATTTTACTGGGTTTTTTCATTTCCAAGCCAAAGCAGCCTCCTTGGTGTTCAGTAATGTGCCAGTAGAGGATTCAGCAAAGGATGCTGCTGATGTGGCTTCCAGTGTACAAGCAAGTTTTCAGTCACTGAAGAGATATTCTCTTGTGGTGCTGTTGCTCTTGTAATTTGTTAGCAGGATGCTGTGGCAGGTGAAGGAAAGTCTGCCCTTTGCCTTTGGTCACTCTGACAAGGCTTTGTCTTCAGAAAGTGACTTGTAGCATCACAGCCCTCAACACATGAATTTAATGTACACAGCCAAAGATGAGCCTTCTCATTAGCCAGATCCTGTTCCCTCACAAGCCCTGCCTGGCTCTTGGTCAAAGGATGCTGGGTGGTCCTGCTACCAGCACCACCCATGTCTGCTCCTACCTGCACCCCTAACCCCTCCAGTTCCCACCTCTGGAAATTACACCTGTGCTTTGGAAATGAGCCCCTTCCAATGGGGCTGGTGCCAAGAGGAGCACAAACAGGACAGGGAAGGGAGCTCAGCCATTTAGGATATGCTTCATATTTCAAAAGTATAATTTATTTCCCAAGATCATCTAATTCTTTTCTCCATACCGTCACTGAAATGATGAACCGGGGAATTAGTTGTTTGCATTGGTTGTTTGCAGTTGTTTAGCACTTGTTTCTGGTAAGGTAAGCAGGTACCTGAAATTATCAGGTAGATTTTTAGTATTATAAAACAATAAGCAGAAATAATTTTCACTCAAATTGAAATGAAGACGTTCCTTGACAAAACAGACAGAAGCAGAACTCCACAAGGAAATGCCCTGCATAGCATTACTTAACAACAAAGTCAAAGGTCTTGTATTTTTCTCAGCAAATTCCCTTTTTCATCAGGCAGAGAGATGTACAACAGGGAAGGTGTTCAGGCTTCTCATCCCAAGCACTTTCCATTCTATCCCTCATGACAGAGAAGCTGCTCTGTCACCATGAAGGCAGCTCCCTCTGGTTCCCCCTTGCAGAGGCAACTCTGCCAGCCTCACCCTGAGAGACAAGCAGTTTCCCTGCATTTGAAAGAGTCTTGTGCTCTTTAAATAATGCTTATTATCATCCCCAGGTAATTAAATGGCTCTCCAACAATTCAGACTGGGTGGAGGTGCAGATTGCTAAAATAGCCTTCAAAGAAATAATTCATGCAACCTGAACCTGTGGAATTCATACTTTGTCTTTTTTTTTTACCTACTTTTTTTCTCTGGCTATTTTGTTCTCATCTAAATCAACTATATGAAAGGGAGGTGCTATTCTCTGCAGAGACTTTCTCTTGCTTTGCCTTTCTATACCACCTTTCAGCAAGTGCTTCAGGGTCACTGAAGTGCTTTGGTTAGATCTCTCTCTGAGCTTTGCAGGACTTGAATTACCAGAGCACTGGGCTTACTCACCACACCTGGGTCAGCGGGGGGCTCTCCTGTAAGTTGATGTATGATATTTGTCTCCATCAGGACACGAGTTCCAGCTAAACACTAGCACTTTGTTAAATGTGAATGTCATTCTATTGTATTTATAAAGATTTTCAATAATAGAGAAACGGAAGAAATCACATCACCATGGGACAGAAGATGACAAAAGAAAAGACAGAAAAAGCTCTCTGTGCTTGACCTTGCCTTTTTATTTTTTAAAAGGGAACTGCTTAGTAGTTGCTGATAAAATGAAATTATACGATGTGTTTAAAAATGTAAAAAATGCAGTGCTCTGCATGTTCAGGCTGTTTGGGGTAAGGCTTTTTACCCACTACTCTGCATTTTGCAACTTATAACTCTTCTGCTTCATATTGCCATGACTAAAGGCCTGCTGGGGTCTGAGGAGGGGATCTCTAACCAGATTTTTATCAGGTTTTGCACATCATATTCTAAGGAGGTCTAAACTGGTGCATTGCCACTGACTTAGGAGCCAGCTTAATCCACGTCAGCAGTGTCTAATCCACTGGCTTTCATGGCACAGTCACTGCAAAGGGCTGAGCACAGACATCTCCCCTCTCTGACGGACTATTTGGGTGCATGCAGTAGGATGATGGTCTCTCCTGAAGTCCTCTGTCATGATTCAAAGGAGTTTTTCCCACGGCATTTCAGGAAATGGACTAGAAGGAAACTCCTCAAGACATACAGCCCATCTGCTGCCCCAGGCAGGGTCATATCCTTGGCAGTCTCAGGGTCACATCCTTGGCAGGTGCTTTTCCAATGTCTTTTAAATTTCTCTCTCTACCAAACTATTACAACTACTATTGCAAAAGCAGTAGGGTTAATCATCCTACCTGGAAGCTTGTGCTCTTATTTCTACATCCCATTCTGCTGTTTGCCCTTTTCACAACAGCAGAACACGTCTGACTGATGTTCAGCTTGTGTCCTGAGCAGCCGTTCGATTCTTTACAGCACTACTGCTGCCTAAGCAGACAGTCCAGTTTGTAGAGTTTTGATTAATCTACGAACATAAATTCTGCATTTGTCCTCGTTGTATTGCATTCTGGTTTTTTCAGACCATTTCTCCATTTTCTGTAAATTGCTTTGAATCTAATGCTGTCTACCAGAAAGCCTGTAGTCCCCTCACTTGTCATCTGCATGCTTAAAGGGTATACTTTCTACTCCATTGCCCAAATCGCTAGTGAATGTAAGAAGGGTGAGCTCACTGCATAATCTGCACTTGGATGAAAAATTTTGTCATGCTAAACATCCTAGAGCTGAGCCTTGCACTTCTCTCCTAGAAACTCACATCAGTATTATCTGTGCCTGGTGTAGCAGCTTAGCCACAGCTCCCAGTAGGGCTGGCTTTTGTGAAAAATTGGAGAAAAGGAGCAAATTTTGCTTCTCAAAAATACCAAGTTTTGTGTCTGCTCTGTCCTCTTACAGAGCATTTCAGCTGGAAATCTGCTCCATCCCAAGAAAGGAGCTGGGTTCTGCTGGACCATCCTGATGGAGGATGCAGCATGCCTGTCCCTCCCACCATCATCAGCTCCCCTGCTCTCTGTCTGGGGCTGCTTGGTTAGCTGGGGGAGCTTCCCTGCATGGTGCCTGCTCCTTTAATAGATTTAAGACCTCCACATGAAACCTTTGGATTCTGTTGATTCAATCATTTGCAGGGAAGAAGCATTCTGTCAGAAATTATTTGATTAGCTGAAATCATCATGTCTGATTTCTTCCCAAATAACTAGAGACTGAGACAGTCAATCCTAATTCAGGGATCAAATGAATCTCTCATGTCAGGCAGGGTGATTTCTTTCCTAATATGGTCCCTTTGCACACACACACACAGACAATATTCAGCACTAACCTGGCAGCAGCTGGACTGAGCTGAAGTCTCCAGGACAGCAAGGAGAAATTGCTGAAAACTTTGATAAGTCCCACCAAAGTATCATGTTGCCTCTGCCAGCCTAGGTGGAGGACAATCTTAGAATCATTTAGGTGGGAAAAGACCTTTAAGATCATCTAGTCCAACAGTTTTCCAGGCATTGTCAAGTCTATCACTCAACCACATCCCTAAGAGACACATGCACATATCTTTTAAATACCTCCAGGGATGGTGATTCCATCCACCACTTCCCTGGGCAGCCTGTTCCAGTGCTTGACAACCCTTTTGGAGAAGGGATTTTTCCTAACATCCAGTCAAAGCCTCTCCTAGCACAACTTGAGGCCATTTCCTCTCAGCCTATCACTTGTTACCTAGGAGAAGAGGCTGACCCCCACCTCACTACACCCGCCTTTCAGGGAATTGTAGAAACTGAGCCTCATTTCTTCCAGGCAAAACAACTCCAGCTCCCTCAGCTGCTCCTTGTTGGTGACAAGGCCGAGGCTGATATCCTCACACACACATCCTCCTCAAGATGCAATCCATGTCTGTGGAGAAACACTAAGGGACTTGATGTATTTCCCTGAACCCAAGAGGAAATTTGGATGGGTGCCTTTACACACAGAGATATAGATCTCCCTTTGCCTGTGTGTATGTGTGTGAATTGATTATGACATGGATGCTGTGAATATTGTGAATCTATAATTAAGTCACTGTTGTAAGTGTAGAAAATCCTATTGAATCACTGGATAAATGCTACTTGCTGTAGCGTTTCACCCTCAAATATCTTTAGCTCTTCTGCTTGGGAATGATAGTTTCGAAACTTGTGTTGATGAGACAGTGCATTTCATGGGCCCCAGGAAGACAGGAATAGAAGACTCTACAGCTGAGGCCAGGTGTGTGGTTTTAGCTTTGTAAGCCAATTGAAGAGCCTTCAATGTCTCAAAATCTTCACAAACAAATGGAAAACAAGGTCCCAGAATAAAGGTCATCTCTGTCTCGATATCTTTAATTCACACAAGGAAAGGATATTTTGTACAAAATTTAACATCAACTGCCACCCTGAGGCAACTGCTTGGTGAAAGAGTACAGCTGCTGAGATCCATCTGTCCTTTACCAAATTCAGCTTCTAGACTCCCTGAAAGAGGGATTTTCTGCTTTTAACCTCATATCCCAGACTTTTGTATAACAATAACTCCTCAATAAAATATTCTTTATTTTTCAGAGTGATGAAGACAGGAAATTTTTGTATGAGATGTGCATCATTTGAAGTAGTTTTTGCAGTTATCACAGCAAGGACAGGTGGTAGAGGTATTGATAACCACAGGGAATGTGAAACAGTGTAGTAGACACCAAATGCAGTCCTGCTTCAGATTCTGGATACCTCTCCTTAGCCCATGGCAGCATCCCTCAGACCCATCATTCCCACCTTACAGCACAAGTCAGACAATATATAATTTAACCTCATTTGGCATGGCTGTATTTCAGGATTAATACTCCTTCCTTTGTTCCTAATACTGTGCTGTGAAAATCTCTGCCATGGATTCGTGTGCCTTATTGCAGTGAAAACACATCTGGCTGCCCAAAGGGCTCCTCTCTTTGGCTCATTAGGGCCACAAATGTAATCCTTCTCCAGGCACATCTCCTCTTTAGCCCCTTGATGTGACAAGTGTTGAGTCTGCTGCCTGTAGTGACACCCAGTTTCAGCAACTCAGCTGTAGAGAGAGAGGAGTTGCCACCCACAAGACTATGTGGGACCAGCAGATGGGACCCATCTAGGGCAGAAGGGCAACAGAGGTTTGCCTTTCAAAAGCCCACACCTATTTAGGAGGCAGATGAGAGAAATGCTTGTGACAGCAAACACTGGCATGCTGGTCTTCTGAAGCACAGTTACTTCAGCCTTTAGTTATCCTAGATGTGGGAGGAGTCCCAGCTGCAGGAATGCCTCAGAGACCTCTGCTGCTTTGCTGGGCCTTCTTTGGTTCTTACCTCTGTCAGCACAAACCAGTTATATTTCAGAAGATTGAGGCAAATCTTTGCTTAGCATTCAAAAAAAAGTTGTTTAGCTCACAGAGGTGATGTTTCAGGGTCTCAGGACACCTTTGTTGATCTGGAACTAAATAAATAAACTCAGAAAATAAACTCTGAATTTCTTTAACTTCCCTAGCATTGGCTTGTTGGATCAGTGTGAAAACTTGCTTTGGAGCGGTCAGATATGTGGTGAGAAAACCTTTTGACAGTGCCCTCATCTGCAGTGCAGGAAGCTCCCTAAGACAGCCAATCTCACCTGGAAAGAAACTGCTCTTTCAGGGAGAGCAAGAAGAGGAAGATGTGTTGATGCCTGCAGCCATACTTTTCCCTCCCACAGCAAGGTTCAGAGAAACCTGTCTGCATTTCAGCAGTGTGAGGAGAAAACACAAGCCATCCTTACCTGCAATAGTAGACTGGTCAATAATAAAAGAGAGGGAGAAATACACCATTTGACGTTTCTGGCTAGGCATCAGGAGGGGAGTGAATTCACATCCAAAGTGGATAAACTCTAATTCCCTGTATTTATCCTTTCTAAATATTTGAAATTCTTAATTGGCCGTTCTCAGTGTTTGTAAGGCAACATCTGCAGGGGTAAAACCAGCTGTATTTCTGAAAATCACAAATCTATATTTTCTGTAAATCTGATTTACAGTTTACATATTTTTAACAGCATAGCCACTCCACACAGCTGTATTTGATTTGAAAGTATAAAGCAGAGATTATGTTTCTTTAGAGAAATTTGGAACAATGCTCCCACCTTGCTCTTGCAGATGGTATAAACATATTCTTCCTTTTCCTACTCTTTGCTGCTTCTCAAACACTGATTTGCTCTCCCAATTCAGACACCACTTTCCTACATACTGTGCGCTTTTCCGGAGCGATCCGTTCACTGGAAAAGTTTTGCCTACCCTCTAGTGGGAATTATAATTATAGCACCTGCAGATCCGAGCTGCGGAGGCGCAGAACGGGCGAGTCCCTTGGGCACAGCCTGGAATTACTGCACGGCCCATCTTCGCAGTGTTCCCAGAAAAGACGATGCCCCATTCCAGTCTTTCCCTTCCCTCAGTGAGATGCAGGTCTGCATTTTGGCAAAAAGGATGGGGACGATGTTTGCTGGGATTTTGTTATGGTAGAGGGACGGATCAGTTTTTCACTGGCGTTCATTGACAAGTCTCTAGCTCTGATAAGCAAGGGCAGCTGTATTAATCACGCTGAAACAAAATAAGGACGGAAATTTAGAAGATGTATGATAAATCTACATCTTAGTTCCATTTGCTCTTCTCCCAGCAGAAGAAAAGTTCTGAAGGCAGAACATGGGCTCCAGGATCGGGATTAGTGTCTCCAGGGAGGGGGCCTGGCCCAGCTCTGAGGAATGATAGCCAGAGCCATGTGCTCGCCCAGAGCTGGCACACACACGTGGTCAGCAGTGGTACCCTTCCCTGGGTGAAGACAGCTGGCTAATTATGGAACCTATTTCTGACCTTGGCACCCCACAAAGAAAAGCTCCCAACCCGCAGTGCCATGCACACATTTCAGCTGGAAGGGTTTCCCTGTGTACTGCCAATGTTTTGTGTTAACCTGCAAATTGTAAAATACTTGATAGAAACCCGTAAATGGGATGAATACAGCTATTAATTACTGGCTCTTGCCTAAGGTCACACACAGTGGTAGAAAATTAACTTTGGTGAGCTGGTCCCCCCAAACCTTCTCTGAAAGAAAACAGGAGTGTTCCTTCCAAGATACAGAGTATGATGTTGGGGATGAAGTAGGGCCTGAGTAGTGCAGACACTGCTCTAACTCAACTTTTATTACTGAAGTGCCACCACTGAGCAATCAAGACTCCCTTGAAAATCTTTCCCTAAGCCTAAAATGTATTTTGTAAAAGCTCTGGGCTGAGAACTGCTCTCTTCCCCACTTGGCTGCTAATTTGCTTTGTGACTGGAGGCAAGTCACTTAACTCCCCTGTGCTTCAGTTTCATCACCTGTAAAATAGGGATGATATATAAATATCTCAGAGCAGCTTACTAGCAGAAAGGTAATGTGAGGAAACTCCTCTAGGCAGGTGCTGCTGCCTCGTCTGTTAAGATAACTTTCTGTTGATAAAAACACATCATGAATTGAAGGGAAAAGAGAATTTCCACAAAGATTTATGCTTGAAATTGTTGCGCAGTGCATTTGTGTGCCACTGTCTGCCAGGTCTTCTTCATTGCCGAGGCCATAAGTGATTGGGCCAGCCTGGCTCACTCAGTGGAAAATTGCCCCTTTGGGATCATTTGGGGCTGGCAATAAATCCACCCATAATGCTTTCCTGCTTTGTGCCAAGCTGCCTCCTTTTTTTTTTTTTTTTTTGCCCATCTTTACAGATCTGTAACCAGAGCAGAGCTGGAGCTTTTACCTTGGATACCCTTTGAGGCACCTACAGAGAAGGTGTTTTCTAGCCCTGTCAGCTGCTGGTCCAGGGCATCACTTTGCACAGTGGCTGGCACCATGAAAGTCCTTGAAAATTACAGGAGAGATGTGGGAATATCGCAGGGTGTTCTTGTCGTAATATCAGAACACTTTGTCACAGATCTGCCAAGAAAACACCAGTTCTGCCAGATGCACAGGAGTTGTCTTGAAAAGGCCCTGGGATGCAGCCAGTTATCTTGTGCCATTCAGGGGCAAATGGGAACAACAAAGATTTTAGCAGAACTGTTAGAAGGGACAAAATCAATTTTCTAATCACTCTTCCAGAAAGCTGATGGGTCTTAAGCAACCAAATGGGTCTTAAGCTGGATGAAGTGAAGGGAAAGGGAAGGACTGAGTAACCTGCTATCAGGTTTCCTGGCTTGGGTAGCAGGGATCATACTGGAAATACAACTGTATTAAAAAAAAAACAAACATGAAGAAGATTTCTCCAGGAACTATACTTTCTAGCTTGCTTTATTGGCATTCAGTGTGGCATTAGACATCTGTGTGCAAAGTTGCATTTCTTTCTGCTTTACCTTATCTTCTTCCACTATTTTAGAAAATAGAAGGAAATTCATAAAGTAGTTTGAAAACCACACTTTTTCTCAATAAATAAGCACAGAAGCTCAGAATTCTTGTTTTTCTTTTAAGAGTGGAGAGCATCACTGGTGTGATAGCTTGCAGGCAACCATCTCTCTTTTGGTTCAGATATCAGTGATATGAACCATTTTGGGAAGTAAAGAAACCAAGGATCTTAATCTTAGAAGACAATGCACCTTATAGTTCAAATGCCTTTTAAGGCTCCAGCAAGAATGAGTCAAACATACTGTGCATTATACTTTCCTGCAGCAGCTCTGAAAAATCATGTTTCCTTTGTGTATTTAAAAAACTAGAATCTCAGCTTTAAATTTTGTTTTGAAAGATATGCAGCTTGTTTTACCAACTTTAATTCTCTCCTTCTCCTTTTCTCCAAAGTACAGCTCTGACCGAAAGCGGGAATGCAATTTTTTTGCCTGCTTTTGGAGGCATCCAAGTCCCTCTGCCCTCTACCACAGCACCTTGTAGGCTAGTGCATCGTCAGAAAGACACCTTAGTCAGAAGTACTACACTTTTACAGATGCTATTTAAAAAAACAGGCCTTGAAATACATTTTCTTTAGAATAAATGGGTTTTCCCCTCCTTGACTCAATTGTGGGCCATTTACATTGAAGTGGCATCAGCTGGCGGTGTTGAATGCTCCTACTGTCACAAAATATAAGGGAATACACAAAGTATTGTCCTTTACATCTCTTCTCCTTTTCTGCTGGCAGGGAAAAGCAAACTGACTTCAGAGCTGGTAGGATTTGAACAGTGACGTGCTCATTTGTCGTTTGCTGCTTTAAAGTTTAGGTTCACTCCACCTGCATTTTCACAGCAGAAAATCTGGGCAGATGGAAGCAGCCGTTCAAAGTTCATTTTGCTCTCTCAGCTTTATCAGCAAAATGCCAGCATCTATGTGAGGTCTAAATGACTCAGTGGTGAGCCTGGCACTGGCCTGCACTCCCTGTGGTGGATCATGGCTCTGTGCACTGTTACACTGCACAGCTGCTGCAGCGGCATCCCAGAGGTAGATAGATAGATAGATAGATAGATAGATAGATAGATAGATAGATAGATAGACAGACAGACAGATAGACAGACCCCATTACACCAGGACAAAACTGAAGCCTTCTATCACAGCAATATCCAACACAGATATTGTCAAAGTAGACCATTTCCAAGCTCTTTTAGCCTTTCTCTCCACTAGCTCTTTACCCAGCTATTCATTTTGATGCTACATGCAGTCTGCTACACAGCTCTCTCCGTAGGTGTTCCGCAGAGCAGCCAGATTAGGACAGATTTGTCAGTTCTCTTTTATGCAGAACATTACTGCCAGTGTGTTTGCTCTCTGGGAGGTTTGAATATGAGGAAGGCCTTCTTGCTTTCGTTTATTTTGGGAACACATGAATTGCGGAGAAAAGGAAAAAAAATTGTTGATTGCCTCCCTGGACAAAGAAAGGTGGAAAATATCTCTGCCGCAATCTGCGACCATACATGAGTCACTGTGAGGAGCAAGGTTTGACTTGTCTACAGAAACAGTTGGCAGCTCCAAAGTTTCACCTCTAATGTCATCAGAGTTGACATTCCCTTGAGAGATTTGCCTTGCAGAGTTACTCTCTTGGTCCCTCCGCAGTCCCAGGCAGGGAGCAGCCTGCTGGTAGGTACTTGAGCTGACGTGACTGTCCTTGCAGACAAGCCTCCCAGAGACTTTTGATAGGAGCCTGCTCACTGGAGCATAGCTGGGGTGTGAATTAGCCTGCAATAGTGTAGTAATTTATGTAGCTATATTGTCACACTGTGTACAGAGCTTGAAAAGTGTCTCCTGTTTACTGCAATTGAAGCACTTATCCTTGTTTCAGCAGTAAACTTAACAGCAGCTAAAAATAGAAGCTATCGAGCTTCAGAGTAAGCAAAAGGAATGAGTTGCATGAGATAATGATCTCTCAGTCCTGCAGAGCACCTGAGCAGTCCTTGAATCCTTTAAAAGTGTCTGTGTTAAGGCTGAACTTTTCTCCTTTTCCAGACCTAGCAATGCTACTGGGAGACACAACTGCCCTTCTCCTGGAGGATTTTTCCCCACCAGTGAACTGCAGCTCCAGGACCACCCCCTAATCTACTTTGGCACTTGAAAATCAGCTAGTTTAGCCCAAACTAAATGAAGAAATGTCGTGGATGAGCAGGTGAGATAGGAAGAAGGCAACCAAACAACATCTATATTAAGAAAGGAGAGGATGGGGCTAAGAGGTAGCTCCTCTCCAAGTTACTGAGACTGCCACTTTTACTGTTAGAGGTGGAAAGCCTGGAAGAATTCCATTTCACAATTTTTACCTTCAGCTGCTTCATTTTATATTGAACATGTAGCTATATTGAAGAGCTTCTGCTTGTGTGTGATAAGCCCAACTTGGGCTCAAGAAGGAAGAGCTTCTGAGAACAAGAATTAAAAATGCTCTGACAGAGGAAAAAAGATAATTTTTAATCCACTCCTTCAGATATGTATTTGTATAAGTGGTAGACACATCTTGTTCTTTCACTGATGTAGAAGAGGAAGAGAATTTGTGCCAAGTGTTTGTACTTTTTACCCACGTTGGAGAGCTGGGATGTTATGAATCTATGTCAGAAAAGAATTCTTTTGTGTGAATCACCTTGTGTTGTGTAACTTTTGGGGTTGAATTAACCATGCATATGTGAGACCAGGTAGCTTGACCGTGATTGATCACTGTCTACTGGCAACCTGTAAAATTTGGCCTTTGACAACAGTGCAGAAGAAGACAAATTAAACTAGAAAACATGTCAAAAAGCCGGAGGCAGTGCTTCTGAAAGACATGTCTGATGGATGTTTATTAGTATGCAGTTTGTCCTTTAACAAACTGTATTTTAAATATCCACAAGGCATCATAAACACTATTTTTTATTTATACATCCGCTCTTTTTGCCACAGCAAACACTGTCAGCCCACTGAAACTGTCAGCTCCTCTCCAGCCTATGATTCACAGTAACCACAGATCTTTCTCTACAAAACTGCCACCTAAATCGTGGTTTCTTTTTTTCCCCTCCTTTTGTGCTTGCACAATTCATTATTTCTACTTAAACACAGAACTTTGCACGTGTCACTGTTTAGTAGCGGCCTGTGTCTCTGAAGATCATAGCTGCAGTTTGTCAGCTTAATTTTGTCCTCTCAGCTTCATGTACATATGTAAATACAGGAAACAGACTTTATTTCATCATCCAATTTGACAATGAAAACACTAAATACCCCAAACCCAGGACAGACTGTGCAAATCCCCACTCTGTAGCTCCCCCTACTCTGACAGCAAATCACTAATATCTTGACTCTGAGCATAAACTCTGGAATTAGCAAAAGTAGTTTCCTCCAGACTGTTTCCTTAGCTCACACACAAGAGTCATCTCAGATAGTCAAAACTTCTTCTGGAGTCAAGATAGGTGACATCATGCTATCCTTTGTGTACGAGCCTGTTAATTTGTTGTAGCTGGAAATCAGAATGATCTGGGATTATACATAGATGATAGACCCAGGCGGGTACTCATCTATAATCATCTTCTGTAGACTTATATGATTTAATTCATTTTTTTTCCATTTTCCCAGATATATCCATATACCTATAGATATATACTTTTATATATACATACACACACATATATACTTAAATATCCTTGTAGTCACTGTGTATGTGACTCTCCTATTCTTCTCATCCTCCCCTAGGCCAACTTTTAGATTTTGCCATTAAATTGCTCAGTGCCCTATGCTGAAGTTCATTGGATCCATCCAATCTGAAAACATCTGATTTATCCAGGAGCTTTCTAAGTGTGCAATTCAGTGGTTTCAGCAACCATGACAATATCTGCTGTGTTTTACTTAGGCTGTAATAAGCAAAGCACTACATCAGTGACAACACTGAAACCACTGGAAGTTGTTCTCATGTCCAGACTAAGCTCTCCATGTTTCTGTATTCAACAGCAAAGCCCAGAGCTAGAGAACAGTGTGTTTCCCAAATGTCTTTGGGAACAATCTGGCTGGATGGTTTTAAATTTCACCTTCAAGGTGGCTTACAATCTTATCTTTTCCATCCTCTTTCTTTGGTTGCAAAGAGAGGTGTATATAAACCTGCTTCCAGGACAGCTTTGTGACAAGTGCTCTGCTGCAGGAAGAGGGCAAAGTCAGCTGCAATTCTTGATATCATACCAACACAACTGTCTTTGCAGGAGCTCAGAGCACCAAAGCCATCCTGGGTTCACTGGAATTTACTTTAAGGGACTCCTTCACAACTTTAATGTGATTTCTGACTTGGCCATGTAGTTTTTGCTCCTGGATGTATTTGCTCCACTTACACCTTGAAGGAGAGAGCAAGGCTTGCTAGAAGTTGTCTCCCATCACGACATAAAGCAATAGGTTGCCACACATGTTGAGTGGAGCCAGTGGCTGAGAGACGCAGCAGGCAGAGTGGATTTATTCTCCATGTGACAGCTGACTGGGCACAACTGTAGTTAACCTGAGCTGTTGCCTAAGATTGGAAGAAAAACTTTCCAAACAATATTAGAATTGATAACATAAAAAGCAGTCTTTGAATGAAAGCTTTCCAAAAGTATAGAGGGTAATTTCCAGAACATAGCTGTTCCATAAAAGACATTTGCAGACTTGTTGGTTAAGTAAAAATAATAATAATAAAGTAAAATAAAAAAAAATACCACCAAAAAAACCTACAAACCCAGGGTAGATGTTGAAAAGTTTTCACTTTCTTTTTCCTACAGGAGTTGGTTAACATTTTTCTTCTCGCTTCTTGGAAACCATTGATAGAGGAATATTTCATTATTTTAGTTCATTAACAAGGTTGATGTTGCCAAGAAATAAGTTATTTTTAAACTTGTTGTTAGCTGCTATGTAAAGTTCCATCCCTGTAAAAATTTTAAATGGTGTTGTGCTTTGATATTAGTCTTAGAACTTTTCTGAAACATCAGAATAAATTCATCCAATTTTGTAAGGCAGCCAATTGCAAGATACAATATGGGACATGAGCAGGATTCAAGGAATGTAAAGACAGCCTGGTATACAGTCTCCACAACAGAAAATAGATGGTCACTGATGCCCATAGCAAATAACTGTTAACATGGCATTCAGTAAATGCATTTTCTGTGAAGAAGTGTCCTCTTCTAAAATGGAGCAAACATTCTGCTGGAAGAAAATGAATACATCTAGCATAATTTTTTACAGAGGAATGCAGCTTCTTATAGGATGATACCTGTCCTCAAATTACTGTGGCCTGGATCTGTTAAAATGGATCTTGCTGAATCACTGCTTCTATTTCGTGTTTCACTCTGAATTTTCTTTCTGTAGCTTCTACCCTCACTTGTGAGATTGCACAGGGAAATGTTGCAAGATTTGGATTCAAATTTGTATAGAACATTTGGTTCAAATATATTTAAAATACTTTGAAAACTGAAGCTGGAGCTTGAAAATATGTGTGCCAAACACTGGCAATGGTTTTTAAAGAGCAAAACAGTTTTAAACCTCGTCATGGCTGGGGATGGTGGGGAGTGATTTAGATAAATCCAGTGGTTCTAACTCACAGTTGTGCAGCAATGCCATCATTCCCAAGCAAACTTGAAGCCTCTGCTGTGGCTGATGGTTAACCAGGCTGACAGCAGCAGCTATGCCCTGCGTGAGCTGTGCTCTCTCACACTGGGAGCACCAGGGCTGTGCCCACCCCCCTGTTCACAGTGCACAGCTATTGAGCCAGCTGAGGGGCATGGCTGGGAGCTGCTCCCCACACCACACCACTTTCTTTGTGGTTTTGTGAGACTCATTCTGTCAGCAGCTTGTTCACCACCAACCACTGTGCTGTTGTAGCAAACCGCAGAGGCCAGAGGGCAAGTGCCAGTGGATCACCAAAAAGCACATCAGTGCCACTCAACCAGGCAGTCCCTACTGGCAGCCACTTGCCCTCAGGGGCTTTTGGAGCCTTCACTCTCCATGTGCTTTATGTTATGGCTGGATGCAGGTCAAGGAACTCCCTCAGAGGCCAGACCACACCCCAAGCCCTGCCCTGGTTATGGAAACACAAAGTGGGGACAAGTACTGCAAGAAAAGCACGCAGGTGTGTGGTTCCAGTTCTGAACTGCCCTAAGTTTACAACAGGGACCAAAGGAAGAAGACAGTGAGTCTTTGCTGTTGGCCTTGTTATTTTGCTGTCTGAATTACAAACAGAATTTAGACAAAACTGAAATCTAATTAAGGATCAGTTTGTACTGTGGCAGATTTTATCACACTAAGTAATTGGCCATAATGGCACTTCTGCAGCCCAAGCTGAGGGCAAATGATATATGCTGTAGACACAATGAACTTTAAATAAATTATCCAAAAGCAGAACTCATACTAGAAGGGAACTAGATTATTGAAATAGAAACCCTCTTTCAGTCTTAATGGTGGAGTCAGTGCTTTATTACATGCTATTCTTTACTGTAACCAATTGATTGGTGTCACTTTAAAAAATGTTGTGATTGCATGTCTTTAATTGCAGTCACGTATAAGGGAAACTTGTCTGCTTCTGCATTGTGATAATTTAATTACAGCCTGCTGGAAATAAAAGCCAAATGGCTGCAGCCATGGCAAAGTAACCTACTGCCTGTAATTGGACTATATTTCACACAGATGTGTTTCTGAATAAATTAAATAGAATTTGGCTCGCAGTGCTCAACTCTTCAACCGACTTAGATTTTAAACACACAAATGATATACTTAGGGATCAAGATGTGAGCCCTCCTTCCCTTATCCTTTATAATTCAGGAGATATTTTCATGCGGAAAGAGCATGTGGATTTAATTCAAGGGTTGGATGCATCCCAGATAAGTGTAATTTGTTCCATCTTCCATCATCTCTCTCCATTTTGCCCTGCCTCCAAGTTCCTACCTTTAAATCAAAATATGCATTTTACCTATAAACACTTAGTGTTGTCTTCTCTCCTCTTCACAGCTGGTTTCTTAAATACCTTACTCCAGCTGGCACAGTTTGCTTTTAAATTCCATAGGTTTGTGCAGTAAGGCTGGCTGGGGATGCCCCCCATGGGCTATCAGGCAAGTTGTGGGAACGTTCTGACTCTGTTCCCAGCTTTCTGCCAGGTGACAACAGCATGGGCTCCATGGTGCTAAGTGAGAGCAGCTCTGTCCCCTCTCACCTACCTGCAGACTGGCTTCCATATCCCCAGTAGCTGTCCTGGTGTCACCTGTCCTCCAACACCTGCTTGGGACATAGGGACCTACCCTGTCTCACTCTCAAAATTGGCTGAGACTGCTTGTGACCTGCCCAGTTTGGCTGGCATGGTTTGGTAGGGTTGCTTCCAGCCCACAGTGAGGGGGACAGGCCAGCAGCACTCAGGCAGGGAGAGGCAGCACCAGCTGAGTGCCTGCCTGAAGGCATACCCACCCTCCAAGTCCCAGAGCACAGGAGAGGAGGGAGATGGGGGGAGGCACGTGGAAAGATCAGGGTTTTGAACTGGCAGAAACATCTCTGCAGGGAGCTTGGTGGATGCTGTGAGCTGAGACCAAACCTTTGCCTCTCAAGGCCAGCACTGGTACCCATGCTCTCCAAACTGGGAGGCTGATGGGACCTGTTGTCCCTTCTGCATGGATGGATCTGGCTCTGAGAAGAGCAAGGACTGAGAAACCAGGGTGCAAATGGGTCTTGTGGCTGGGAGAGATATTTAAGACTATGTGATTGTGAGGGCAACCTAGCTGGAGATGCATTTTGATGGAGAAAAGGATTGCATGAATGACAGACAGCTACCCTGACCATGTTACATGACCCATTCACTTTTCTGCTGACTTGTCCAGAGGTCAGAGGAAAGGCTTTGTAGAGAGATCTGGAGAGGCTGCATTGATCGGCTGAAGTCAACTTTAGAAGGTTCAATGAGGCCAAGTGCCAGATTTTGCACTTGGGTCACAACAATCCCACACAGCACTCCAGGTTTGGGGAACTGCCAGGCAGAAAAGGATATGGAGGTGCTGGTCAAGAGCCAGCTGACCATGATGCAGAATGTGCCGTTGGCCAAGAAGGCAAATGGCATTCTGGCCTGTATCAGCAATACTGTGGCCAGCAGGAGCAGAACAGTGATTGCTCCTCTATACTCATCACTGCCGAGGCCACATAAGGTAGTTGAGACAGCCACTGCACTCAGAGTGCTTTTTTAAAAACCTCAGGGGGCTCCAAGCATCAGCACCTCATTATCTAAAGGTCTCTCATACTTTTCAGAAGGCTTCACAGACCAGCACCTTGTTATTCAAGAGTCTCTATGTTGCCTCCCGTGGGCCGCTCCAAAGAGCTCTCAGGGTCTGTCCATTTACACCAGCAGCCAGTCTGTGAACTCAATGTCTCAGCTCTTCTCTCTTTCTTCTGCTGTTCCAGCCAGTTTCTTCCCATCCCTATCCCAGCTGCCTATCCCTATCTGTCCTGGTACAGACTCTTACCTTATCTGTCCCTTGCACGACCTCCTGTCCCTGGTTATTCACAGCACAACAGCAGACTCCATCTGACCCCAACTGCAACTCAGCTGAGCCCCCTCCCAGCTACCTCGTTCTTTATCACACCCACATCTGGGAGGGCCAGGCTGTTCCCACTCTTGGATAATTAACACAGCTGCAATGCACTGGGGGCAAGATTACCTTATACTCTATCTGTCTTCCCACAGCTGCACCTCAAGTGCTGTGTCCAGTTCTGGGCCCCTCACTACAAGGAAGACATTGAGGTGCTGGAGCGTGTCCAGAGAAGGAGCATGAACCTTACTCAAAGGGGTCTAGATATTAAGTCATGCAAGGAATAACTGAGGAAGCTGGGGGCGTTTAGTCTGGAGAAAAGGAGGCTGATGGGAGACTTTATCACTCTCTACACCTGCCTGAAAGGACCTCTATGTCCTGTGCTCTACAGCTGCAAGCTAGGGGTTGGCCTCTTCTCTCAGGCAACCAGTGATAGGACAAGAGGAAATGGCTTCAAGCTGTGCTGGGGCAGGTTCAGGTTGGACATTAGGAAGAATTTCTTCACTGAAAGGGGTGGTTAGATGTTGGAATGGGCTGCCCAGGGAGGTGCAGGGGTCACCGTCCCTGGAGATGTTCAAGAAACAACTGGACACGACACTTAGTGTTAAGTTAGTCAACATGGTGGTGTTCAATCAAAGGTTGGACTCGGTGATCTTGGAGGTTTTTCCAACCTTGGCTATCCCATGATTATATGAATGAAGAAGCCTATGTCAAACTGTGTGCTCCCTTTGATTATGGTTAATAAAAATACCAGCCTGTTGTGTGATCTGGGAGCATTTTATAGTCCCCAAATAAGCAAGCAATAAAGCAGGAGAAAGACTAGCACTTCCTTGAATGTGATGGCCACCTTTCAAGAAGGGTCTGACACAAATCTCCACTTCCTCTGGAGATGGAAGAAGGGCTTATTCTTGTGTGTCTTACAGCAGGGGTCTCACTGCCTGTGCACGGTGAATTGGAGGGAGGGTGGCCCACCCAGAGGTACTGGTGTAACCACGGTGTGGACATTGAAGATTTTATGGGATGACTCAGTTTTCCAGCATGCAGTTCTTGCTACAAAGACCCTGCTGCGACCCTATTATGACAGGTAGTGATAGCACAGGGGAGGATGGCTTTTAACTGAAAGGGGGAGGGTTTAGATTAAATCTAAGGAAGAAATCCTTTACTGTGAGTGTGATGAGACACTGGAACAGGTTGCTTAGAGAAGGTGTGGATACCCTTTCCTGGTATCCCTGTGAATGACTCCATCCCTGGAAGGGGTCAAAGCCAGGTTGAACAGGGTTCTGGTCTAGTGGGAGGTACCCTCATGACATGGGGTTTGGAACTAGATGATCTCTAAAGGTTCCTTCCAATACAAATAATTCTATAATCCTATGATTTCATGATTGCAGAGATCTCCTGTAATGCCAGTATTTGCATGTTTTGCTTGATTTTATCTTCAAAACTGACTGTGTGGACTTCCACCTTGTTTCAAAGCACTGATCTTTAAGCTGGTTCCAGGCTTCTCTTTTTTTTTGGAAAGAAAGCCCTTTCAAAAGCATAAGTATTCCAGATTTGATTTTGAATTAAATATTTGCAAACTTCTGTGAACAGGTAGGAAAGTTATTATCTTGAGAGGGAAATGTTTAGATGAGGCTAAAAAAAACCTTGAATGTTTTCCAACACTCAACTTCATCTCAGATCTCATTTGAAGGTATTATCTACTTTCTCATGGTGATAAGAGATGTGAACCTGCTGGAGCATGTCCAGAGAAGGAGCAATTATGTACTGTAATGGTGAATCAGGCTCAAAGTGTTTAGCAAATAGAACTTTTTAAATGATTGCATAACTGTCCTGTTTCTCTACCTGATGCTTTCAGTATCTGTCATTTTCACATGAACGATTTTCAGCTTATTTGTCATAAACAATCTATTCTCCCTAACTATTTCTGGTACAACTAATGCAACATCAGCCTTGAGAGTGACCATTAATTTTGGACATCTAAATGCCTGAGTAATAGCTGATATGAACCACCATTGTCTACAGAAAGGGTTGAAATCACTGTTTACCGTGACTGGGTGCCAGATGGTACTAATTTCAGTACTCTGCATCGTGGAAATTGTACATTCTACAAAGGGCATGTGGGGAGTCATGGAGAGACCGAGCGTGTGAAGTCAGGAGTCCCAGCTTACCCCTAGACACCTGCACGAAGGACTTTCTGCATTTCTGCATTTTATTTATGAGTTCTTGTCAATGTGTAAGAGATAGAGGGTTTATTTTTTTTTTTTTAATTTATTGTCAAAGAAACAATTTTCTGCTCTGGTATGGTATCTTGGAATAAGACTGGATATTTTTCTGGCATTCCAATCCAAATTATATTAAAACGGCATCATTACTTCCGTTTTTCGTCTCAGATTTAGTGTTCAGGAAAGCATTTTGAAAAGTTGGGAATAGCTGGAAAAGAACTTCAGGAGTAAATGGAGTACTGGGAGATGTTGTGACATGCTTTGCAAGGCGCTGAGGCTTTAGAGATTCTGATTAGTTTATTTGAGAGCATATTGAAACAGAAACAGGTGATAGCCATGATCCCATTCATTGGAAGAGATTCCTGGCCTCAGCATAGCTTAAGATATGCCAGTCCAGGGTGGCAGTGAAGAACAAGTATTTCTTGGTGAGGGTGGATAGCTACTGAAACAATTGCCTGTAGTAATATGGCACTTTACCTTTGGAATTTTTGAACCAGCGTTGAGGGTCTTTTGCATAAATATTAGTACAGTCACAGAGAAACATGAGATGATATTGTCAGACAACTTTGCAGGACAGTTTCATAGGCTTTAAAGGCTCTAGAAAACACAATTTAAAGGGTTGTATCCCATGACCATGTACACTCAAGCCCATAGGATTTTGGCTCTGAATTCCCACAACTTGTATTAAGCATGGGGTGTTTTTTATTAGTTATTACTAGGAACAATTTTGATTTGAAGAGAGAGAGAGAGAGAAAATCTTATTCCTTTCAGAGTTTGTTCTAATGGCAAGTCATGCCCACAGTTGAAACTATATTTAGACTTTAGTATGACTCTCTAGTTTGTACTTCCAACCTTTCAAGTTCTTCATATGTGTCTCTGCTATAAGGAGAGAGAAGCCCATTTAGCAATTGCTGTTTTGTTTTTGTGAAAGTATTTAAATGTGATAATCCAATCCCCTTTCATACTTCTTCCTGATTGTTTTGTCTCTCAGGCATCTTGTGATAGCATCTGGACTTCTCTACTTCTTCTTCTTCCTGTCACTGGCTTTGTGAGGTGGTACATTAGGTTCTCCAGCCTCCATGCTGGGTTTCTGCATCTCTGGCAATGCAGCTGGAGCCATCCATGTCTCTGCCTGCAGCACCAGACTCACAGACACCCCAGGCACCCCCAGTGTGAGTGCACCAGTCAGCTCTGCACAGACTACCTCAGGGTTCTGCTGAGGGCCTCAAGGTTCTGTTCTGCACACTCCACCCTTCCAAGCCCTAACATTCTCTTGCAGCAGTCAGTGAATCTTTCCTGCTTCTCTGTCTCTTCATCCCCTGATCACATAGGTCTTCCTTCTTACTGTGACTGGAGTACCAGGTGACGACACTGGGCACTTTCTGCCCTGTCGTGGGGGAGAGATGAGAGGAGAGATCCTTGTATCCCTGTTCCCTTGAAAAATCTACATATTGAAAAAATCTTCCCCTCCACCTCTTACTGGTGGAGAGACGGGAATTTAAAGAGATGTACTGAGCTAGGAAACCACCACCCAGAGTAGGAAGAGCAGAAAGAAAAATTGCAATTAATAGGGTCTAAGAATCACAAAAAACCCCATGCTGATGCTGCACCAGCAACAATAGAGCAATAGAATATTGTGCTGCCCACTTTTATCATACAGAGCAGTGAAGTTATGCAGCAAAGCAACTGCTGTCACACAAATTCAAAAAGGAAAGCCTCCATAGCATAGCCCTTGTCAGAGTGTCTCTCCTGCTTTTCACATGTGACTATACTGGGCTATGCAGCCCCCAGCCTGCTGTCAAAATGTGAATACCTTAAGGTGACTCAGAGATTGTTAGAGATTGCCTTCTTTTGTCAGGAAATAAATGGGATCCTCCTGCTGCCATTCCCAGCCAAGCCTGATTGCTTTTTTCTCCTTGGACAGAGTTTTTTTTAAATAATTTAGTTATTTCAAACTCTTTGCTCAAATTTAGATGTGCCTTAGCATGTATTTTTACACAAATTCCATGTGATTCATGGTGCAATCTCCCTATAAACAGTTTTGAACAATGTTCGTGCTGTGCGAAGAATGACTTTGAAATTACTCTGTCATTATGTTTTGGGTCCCTTATAACTGAAGACTTCAAAGATGTTATCTGTCAGATTGCCAGATTTCACATTGACTGATACGAGGTTTTCAGAAGTGTTATGGGCATTGGTGAGGTTTGGATTGCCCTTGATTCCTGCAATAAACATCATCTGACTTTGCTGGCCACATGCTTCCTTCCTGCTGTGTTGCTCCCCTCTTTTTCCAGCAGAGAGGTTTTATACTTGCAGTTGAGAGATTTTAAGGGCCTACAATTGAAGTGCATTCACCAGTTGTCATCAAGGTGATTTAAAACCTGCACAAAACACACACACATATTTTCATTAACCCCCACAGTTTTTCCTTTGGCAAAAGCCTTCCTTTTCCTTCGATTCTGCATAAAATTCCCAGGGTGCAGATGTCCTGTGAGTATTGGCAGCTTAGCAGTTTTCACCACTGAGGCACCTACATCATGTGTTCTTCCGGCTATTCATTCCCTTTCCTGTGCTGAGCACTTCCTTCCTGCACTCAGTGGGAAACTCAGGCTGCTAAAATGTGGTGGATGCCAACACCTCTACTTCTTTCCCTTGGGGTAACATCTTTGCCTCCATGGGAGTAGCGCTGTGACTGCACGACCCAACAGGGTAGATGTGTGCGTGCTGGATGGATCCATGGATCCACACCCTTCCTGTGCATGGCAGCTCTGCAAGTCAGATGTCTATATTCCAAAGACAAGAGTGTGTTCCCAGTTTATTTGCCCGCATCTTTTGTAAATGCTTCTTGGAGCAAAACAACAAAATCATTGAAGAATGCCAAAAATGCTTGTGAGGCTTTGTACAACAAGACAGGAAATGTTAGTCTTTGGTGAGTTTTATTCTTCTTTCTTCAAGATCTCATGCTGTGGGAAGATTAGCTCAGGCAAAAAGCTAAGATTTCCATGGACAGCCTTTGCCCTTGCGTCCTTTCACTGGAAGACAAGAAAAAAGTCTTGCATGTGACATCCTCATCCAGCACAGTTACCAAACACTGAGCATCTTCAGTGGAAGAGTAGATGAGGGTGCAGATCCAGGCACAATAATCACCTCTTGTGGTGATTGCTGGCCCACAGGCCCAATGGTGTTTCAAAATGCCAGTGTCTTCCCTTATTGCCTCTATCACTGCCTTTTTGTGGCCAAAACACAAAAGCACCAGTCAAATTTTGTTGGAAGCATTTGCAGATCATGGTAAGAGAAATCTTCTCTCCCCCAAGACATCCAAGAGGTAGAACAGGCCACCCACAAAGGTTATGCAGGTGCCATCCCTGGGGATTTCCAAATTCCAGCTGGACACAGTCCTGAGAAACCTGATCTGAAATTAGTGCCAACACTGTTTGGAGCAGGCAATTGCTCTGGAGGCCTCCTGATGCCCCTGCCATCCTCCTTCATTCCAGCATCTTTTGATCATATGGAGTCTGCAAGCTGTAAAAGTCAAGGGTAAGACTAAGCCATAATTTCAAGAATGAGAAGTATCTAAGTGTCCTACTGCTTCAGGAAAGGCAGACCTTATAGCAAAGCTACCCTGTGTTGCATCCAGTCCTTTCCACAGCTAGAGAGTTCTGTTTACCTGCCAGGCTTGTCTGTTCACTCACTGTTTCTCAAGAGGCTGCAAAACCAAAACTTTTAGCTGAAAGAGCTTAATTTTTCTATTTTATTAGTCCTCAGTTTTATGCAGTCCTTTATATTCTTTCTTAAAACCTAGGATCTGGATATGTATGGCTGTGTGCATCTCTGTGTGCTTGGTTACACTGAGCATTCACATGAAGAAAGTAGCCTGTATTTAGATAGAAAATTGTATCCTGAAATTACTCATTTGACTTGACTTGTGGTCTGAAAAATATTTCCACTGTTTAATCTAATTTCTGATAAGCAAATTGTCAGATTTGTTTTTAATGGGAATGCTTTTTTTCAGGCCTGCACAGTGGTATTTCAGTGTAGGATAGGGCAAAGGGCACACACGTCCATATGGGGAGGCCTTGGGATCTGTTCACAGATTAGGTTGTATCTGTTGTCAGTGTCAAAATGCTTCAATGTATTTGATTTAAGTTTGATTTCACAGCCCAGATTCCCTGCAGATTCCTCTTCAAAACGAAAGAAGATTTGACTCTCTGGTTACACACTCCCAGTTATTGAGAGCTTCCACCTTCTTGATCAATCAGTGTTGAGTTGCTAGTCATACTGCTTTGGTCATGTGTGCCCTAGTCTGGGAATTACAGCTCCAAATTGCATTTTTTGTTCATCAACCAGAAGTCTGGGTGATTGAATAATATTTTCTAAAGTACTGTCTCTCATTCCTTTTAACTGGGAATACAATCTGAAAACCTGAGGGGGGAAATGAGCTGAGACTCATTCCACCTGTCCTTATGTCCCTGTCAGTGAGGATTTTGGCCAGCGGGACAGCACTGCATCCGCTCTGGGCTGCTGGTGCTGACGGACAGTAGATGTCACTCTTGCCTAACATATGGAATCATGGAACGCTTTGGATTGGAAGGAACCTTTAAAGGTCATCTAGTCCAACCCCCTGCGATGAGCGGGGACATATCCAACTAGATCGGGTTACTTAAAGCCCCATTCAAACTGTCCTTGGATGTTTCCAGGGATGGGGCGTCCACAGCTTCCCGGGACAACCTCGTTTTCCCTACTGAAATGTTGTATCCTTGTTTGTGTATAGGTGTGAGCGAAGAGTGACTGCTGATCATAATTGCTACTGAGTGAAGAGTTCATTTTGAGATAAGAAAATGGCTACACAGAAGGTGATAACTTTTCTAGGATCGCAGAAGGGGATTGGATTGGAAAGGACTCTCAGAGATCAGCTGGTTCCACCCCACGTTTCACCAGACCTAGTTGCTTGGAACCCCATGCAGCCTGGCCTTGAATACTTGAGGCATGGGACATCCACAGTTTCTCTGGGCAGCCTGTTCCAGTGACTCACCATCCTCACAGTAAAAAATTTCTTCTGATATCTAATCTAAACTTCTCTCCTTTGGTTTAAAGCCATTGTCCCTTGTCTTATCACTGCATACCGCCGTAAAAATCCCCTCTACAGCCTTCTTATAAGCCCCCTGTAAGTATTCAAAGGCTGCAATAAAGTATGCTCAGAGCCTTCTCCTATCCTAAACAAGAAATTTTACCTACACCTTGTTCTTAGTCCCTAAAGAAAGGTATATAGAATCCCTAACTGAGTGTATATTTCTGGTGTGGTTTTGGTACAGGGTTTTTGTTGTTTGTTTGTTTCATTGGTTTGTTTTAGCTCTTTGAAATGTGTGTTGGGAGCCTGCTCAATTATGCCAATCTGGTCAAAACCTCACCATTTTGATACATTAATCCATGGAAACTTAATAGTAAATTTGGGTACCGAGGGGCTAAAGGAGAATTTCTTGGCCATCCATCTTATGTGTGAACAAATTCTGTGACAGTGTCTGACGGTGGAAGGCTGCCAGCCCAGGCTGTGCAGGCAAAGCCTGCTTTCCTTTCTGCTCAGCAGCTCTCTGGCAGCTGTGTAACCACTTCATCACTCTTGTCCCCCAAGCACTGAGGGCTGGAGCTTTCAAAAGGCTGCAGACAAGTTCCTACAATCGAGGGTGTCAGTACCACACACTTATGTTTTAATAACTTATTCAGAGTGCCTTTGAGACCAGTCCATTGGGAGATCAGACCAGTGCCCAGGCACAGGAAAAATGCCTGCAAAATTGCAACCTGTGGGGGTGCCTGTACTATTTGCCTTTTTTCCTCAGTAAGTTAAGAACCAGGTTCCCCTGAAAAGAAATATTAGTTGCATTCATGGGAAGGACAAGTCTCACTGTACATCACAGTAAACTTCATTTTTTTAACAATGTGGGGAAATCACAGTAATTTCTGACTTCCTCTAGAGATCTGGCTGGTGGTCTCCTATAAAAATCAGTTGCTCTCTCAAATAGGGGCCTTTCAAAAGGTTTTTCACATAAGATAATTTTCCTGCCAGAAAAAAAATTCCATTGTTTTGATATAATAATTATACAAATGCTTCCATTTGTGTCTGGATCCCTGGAGTTTCACTGCTAGGACCAGAAGGTGTTTACAAAAAGAGACACCAATTTTCTTTACCATTAATGTCTTCTGTGGATATGCAATTTCAAGAGCAAAGCAGAATGGAAGAATTGCACAACTGGGACATCATTTGAAAGAGATGCTGAAGGCAAGATATTTCACAAATACGCATCTGCCACAGATTGCATTCCTTCTGAATCCCACTCTCTACCCACTCCAACAGAGATATCAGTCAAGCATTAAATGCTTGTTTATAGAAGAATCTTTGAAACATGCCAGATTTATCAAATTAGCAGTGTTATTAATAACCCTGTCAGGGTTGTATGTCGGCCTGGCAGTTCTTGAATTTCTCCAGAGGAAGTCAATGTACACCTTCTTTCAGTGAGTTACATCCATCTAATCATAGCTTGTGCAAAGTCACAGTAGCATGTCAGCAGAAAAAAGAAGTAAAATTGTTGGCAAGTATATAAGTCTAATTAAACCAAAGGGTTTAGACAACAAAAAGGGACACCTCATTAATTCAAGCATACATAGTAACTGGGAATAGTAGTTAGCTGACAAGGATCATTTGGAAATAGGTTGCTCTCATGGGTGGGACACGGTGAACAACAACCTGCAGTGACTCTGGATTAACTGAGGCTTATTTAGGAAACAAGAGATTTACTCTACTTTCGGAGCCACCCGCTCCATGGCTGACCCCAGCACTGTGGTCACGAAGTGTCAGCATCCATCTCAGCAGGCACAAGGTGCTGACTGAGGACGATCAAGCAGAAAGTCAGGTTGGTTCCTGCTGTGCTGCTGCTCCTCATTAACAGTCTCCGGCATTGTGGGCTGCAACCTCTCCGGTCTCCTCCGTCTTCCCCACTGCTGGGTTATGCCTTCAGGCCAGATACCTGCTGCTGCTTTTTTCCAGACACATTTCTTCTTTCTGAGATTGCTACTTCACTTTGGGAGCTCCTCTCATCAGCACCAGCTCTTCTTTGTGTCACCTGGAGCCTGATTTTCCTGGTCTGAATAGTCCATGTGCAAAAGCACAACATGTGATCAGCTTCCTAACTGTAGGGTTCATCTCACATTTATTTGTTAATTGCAGAATGTGCTGTGTTTGTTCAGTTCAGGTGGGATGAAAATTTGCAACCAGCATATACCAGTTGCAGCTGTCAAGCCACAGGATTCGACTAGGGAATTTCAGAAATTTACCCCCCTGCCGACATATCTACACCCACTTTTCTGCTGCCTGTTTGAATTCATAGCTATGTTTCACCTTGTTCTTTTTCTGTCGAGCACAGAAAGTCAGGATACCGATTTTTTGATCCAAGATTTCACATGAGGTTTGCTATGTTCTGAAGCCTTGCCACTAGGTGGTAATGTTTTCATCCTTAAAAAAAAACAACCAAACAAAAAACCTCAAAAACCAAAACACCCACAAACCTCCCTTGGAAGCATAGACTTAAACTTGAATTATTTCTGTAAGGCTTATATGTTTTATGAAGGGATCAGAAAAATTATGGCTGTTCTGATGTAAAGCCTTTGATTATCAACTCATTGCACAGCCACATGCCTGTCAGGCAAACAAAGGATGTGGGAGACTTATGCTGGCCTCATGCTTGTCCTTACTGTGAGCAGAAGTTTGATAGGACAGGAAAATTGGGCTTTATAGACATATTTTGAATGAAATATGTGATTATGAAACATCATGCAAGGGTTTCCTTTTTTATACCCCTTGAAATTGAATTGCAGGACTGCAATGCCTCTGTGACTGCCATACAGTAGCTATACACATATTTACCATGCTGAAAGGCAGTGTTCCTGAGCTTTGTGTCTCTCTTTTCGGACATAGCAATGAAGACTAATGAAAACAGCTGGGCTGTGCCATCTCCCACTTACAGTAATTTTCCATTCAACAGCAGCTCACAGCAAGAGTGTCAGTGAGGCATAGACTCAAGTGCTGGGCTCAGTTAGTCAAGGTCTTGTGCCATCAACAAGAGGGTTTGAAGGTGTTTCCTCCACTCCATCCTGTTTCTTATAACATGGAGGGTACAGTATGCTCATGAGAAGCAGGATATTCAGGTTTAAAACCTTGGTGACCATACCAGAAGTTAAACCCCGTTTCCCCATTTCCCAAGTGAGCACTGTAGTTTGCTGGCCACCCACTCAGGTGGTGGCAGAAAGTTGTCTGCAATGCTTATAACCAGCTACCCATTCCAGCCTGACTCTGATGTCGGATAAAAAAACCTGGGAAAAGTTGTTTTGGCTTGGAGCAAAACAAACCCAGCATTTTTGCCATGTTAACTGTTTTCTCGAAAAAATATTACCTAAATCTAACAATAATAGTTCCCACAATATCATTCATTGCTAGAAGCTCAAAGGGAAAACTCCCACAACAATACATATGGACAATAAAATAATTGCTGGAAAGGGCTTTTTCCTCTCTCTTTGCAACTGTTGGTGTTCCCAGTGATGTGAATGCAAAAAAGTTTTATGTTTGCAGTCAGCCTTGCCTTACCTGCTGTCATCTACCAAAGTCTACTCTGTACCTTGCTGAGAGTGTGATAGCTGAAGGAAAAATAAGTTATACAGTGAGCCTCATGCACATATGCACTGCAGCCTTAGGGCTACACAAAGCAAAATATATGTGGTGTTGAAAAAACCCCTTTTTTTTTCAAAGATTCATCACTATGAAATAAATAAATATATATATAAATATATATATATACACCAAAATGTCAAAAGGCTTCTCCTTGGTTATATTCTGGTCAAATTTCAGTGTGTTTCCCCTGTGACTTTGCCTAAATAATTGTTTAGAAAATCAATAAGATATGTATCTACAAATATAGGTGTATATTTCTGTCAGAAGACACAATTTTTTTTCCAGTTTCAAGGGAATACTCCCCTGTTCAAGGATCAAGTAACATTTCTGATTAAACAAAAATGAGTTGCCCTTCAACTGGGATCAAGACTGGCACTGTCAATTAAAGTCAATAAAATGTTGCAAAAATTGGGAAACTGTTACAGAGGTGCAGCTAGAAGGGAATAAACTCTTTGGTTATTTGCTGTCTTTTAAAGAGTGGGTATATGACCTTTTTGGGTATTTGGTATTTTCAGTCAGTGCCTTCAAATCACTTATAGAGTAGTTGACCATACCCTTCAGCGGCAACTGACATTCTCAATATTTCGGTTTAATGCCTTTCTTACACTGTGAGAACTTTATGTGTCATGGTTTAAAATACTTTTCAGTGGGCTGCTGATACTGCAGTATTTTCAAGGTAAAAAGAATGATTACCAAAAAGATACTCTCATCTGGTTTTAATTGTCAACCTCATCCCCCAAGCCTAGATGGAAAGCACTGAAAATTTTTTCACCAGGGGCTTATGGTGGAAAACTGCCCTGGTGCAACCTGGACTTATGGTTCTGTTAAAAGAAGCAATTAAACACTGAACTTGTCTAATGTTTCACACAGGAAAACAAAAAGATGGAGTTAGTGCCGCACTAAAGATTTCACAAAGTGAGACAAGGAGTGAAATGAGTGAGGAGACTGGGAAGAGCATTGCAAAAGAGCTACCAAAAAAGCAGAGGGTGGGAAGAAACGCTTGGTGCACCTGATGCTCCGCGTGTGATTAAGTACCGCGGCGTAGCGAAAGCCGCACGGCTGCCAAGGGCACGCATTTGTTTCCCCCTGCAGTCACGAGCAAGTGACTTGGCAGGAGGTAAAGGTTTGGTGGATACTGTGCAGTTTATAGGATATTCTGACCTTCACCGTCGGACTTCACGCTCAGCAGGCCCTGCAGAGGCATGGGCGGTAAGGCCAGCTGGAAGTATTTCCCAGGGACGTGCTGCTGCAGGGCACGGGATTGTTAAACAATGTATCTCTACCAAGACGGAACATCTCTGCGGTGACACGGCCCCGTGACAGCACTCGGCAAAGGTCTGGGGAGCTGCCGGTGCCACCCACTTTGTCAGAGAACTGGAATAACCGACGCTGGTCTGATTTGGGAAATCTCCAAGGATCTCCCACTTTCCTGGGCAAACATCTTCAGTGCTTAGCCGTTTCCCCCATGAAGCAGCACAACCTTTATGTGGTGCTTTATGGGGAAAATTGTGTTTCATTTCTTGGCTCTGACATTTTCCTTGCTGCCCCCAGTGACTGTGTCACCACTTGCCCTTTGACGGACACCTGGGAGTAGGGTTGGGTTTCCTCCCTCTCTCACCAGCCAAACTCTGCCTCTTCTCTCAGCACTGCCTGGATGCCCCCCACACCATCCCTGAGCATCCCTCCTGTGGGGCCTGGATGGCTTTTTTTGGGGACTGCCTTATCCTTCACTCTTTGCCCTGTGGGGAGGAGGCAATGGGAACCCCAGGAAGGCTGTTACCCCAGGAAAGGCAGGAGGGGCTCTTCCCCTGGACTTTAAAAAAATATCCCTCTGATGACCTGCTCAGAATTTTTCTGTTGTTTTGTTTTCATGTATGGTTTCAATAAGAAAAGCTTAATTATGATGCGATTCATTATTTGTATCTCAATCTAGTAAACTTTCTACCCTTCCACCTTGATATTTATATGTTATTAATGCATGGACCAGAACTTTTGCAGAGTATTTGGCCCAGGTGAAGGTTATTTGTTTGTGAGCAGGAAGCAGGCCTAAGTTATTGTGTGATATAAGTCATCATAACATATATATGTGAGGTGCTGTAGCTGAATTTGCTTTAAGACTCCACATTGCTTAATTGCAAACAAAAGGAGACTGCTATGTGTTCTTTCCATTTCTGTGCACAGTGCTTGCTCAATTTGTGTACACTTAAAACCATGAAAAACTCTGTTTAGGGAGTCGCTACCTCTTCCTAATGGAGAGATTAAAAAAAAAAAACAAAAAAGGAGAAAAAAATCACACAAATTCCCATAATAGCAATAAAAAGAAGTATAAAAGTAAGGATGACAGTTAAATGGAGATTTGTTCGAAGAGTATGTTTTCCTTTTAACCAGTTATTGTGGTGCATTATTAAAGGTTTTCAACATCCTGAAATGGAGCTTCTAGAAATACTATGAGGCTTGTAGGTATCTTACATGCTGGGCCACTGGTTAGGCATGTAAAAGGTCTGTCTGAGCTTTCAGAGCAGCAATAAATGCACTAAACCTTGGAAACCAAATCATCTTACATATATCAACTGTTATGGTTCAGTAGTCAGTCTGAACATTTTATATAAAAATTAGCTTTTTCAAACAAAGAGTGTGTCTATTACCACAAGATAATGCTGTCACTTGATAAGACAATTTTTCTGTTTATTATAAATAACTTCGTTGTAATCATTTTGGCCTGATTTCTTGGCAAAGTCCTTGGCTTGTACAGCAAAGAAAAGTCTACAGAGTAATCACACACGGGACCAACTATAACAGATTCTCTTCACAAAATTCATCAGAAGACTAGGATTTCCTTTGGAAAGCTTGTAAGAACTTATGGATTTTATAGTAAGTGCTTCCAGAAAAATACTACACCACTGAAATGAAAAAGTAATGTCACAGACAAACCCAAAGCAACGTGCCTGGAGAAATCTAACAGTAAGATATTTAAAATACAGACATATATTTTTATAAAGCAGATGGTTTTTGTTCTCCTACTGTTTCTTCTGCTTCTATTGCTTCTTTTAGAAACTACCAAAAGAAATTAAAGGAATGTGATGGCCTGATCTGGGCATTATAACCTCTCATGCAGATTTCATTGCTTACTGCTCTCTCACTCCTAAGCCATGCTGGACTTCCCTCGGTGGCTGTCAGAGCACAGAAGCAGCTGTTCAGCTGTGTAACAGTGGCAGTACAAAAATAGCCATTCTGCTCACCACTTCCAGCCACATCCACCTCCATAACAGGCACTGGGGTCTGTGCATGACATCCCTCTGCAAAACTGCTGCATGATGTGATGGTTGGCACCCACTGTAGTGTCTGAGCCCTGGCTGCCATGGATAAACCCCACTAGTCATTAGTGCCCTGTCTGCAGGACAGCAGGGTTTTTGGTGTGACAGCTCTCCACTGGTTCCTGGTGGAAAAGGGGTCAGTGATGGAAGCTGGCTCGCTTGTGCCTCCTTGCCCAACCTCCTTCAGCTGTCACAGCTTTTTTCACTTAAACTCTGAAGCAAGAATATTCATCTCTCACACAGACCTGCAGGATAGCCAGGCTCTTGGCTACACCCCCCTCCTCACTGACCTCTTCCCCACAGCCATACACACATGGAAATTCTCCCACAACAGCTGCCTCCATGCTTTCCCACAGGGAAACCTGGGTTCCTCCAGAAGCTTTCAGTTCCTACATTTGCACCAACAGCAATGAGGCAATACATTAGAAGCAGGAACGTTTCCAGCAGAGAAAGATCACTTTACCAAGGTCTATTTGTGTCTCCTGCTGCATCATGCTGCCTCTTTCTTCTCTCTGCAATCGCCTTCCCTCCAGGTCTGCCTCCACAGAAACCAGTGCACCGTCTTTGCTTTGTTGGGCACCCAGCAAAGGGGACATCTGCACCTCCAGAAAGCCTAAGGAAAACTTAGATTTAACTCTACTCAGCACTGGTGCAGTCTCACCTTGAGTACTGTGAGCAGTTCTGGGCATCACAATATAAAACAGATATTAAGCTATTTCATTTGATCTTGAAACACCAGTGACTTTACCAAGCGATGAAAGCAGTTTGGGGTACCATTGGAGACAAGCTACCAGCTTAGATGTGGATCCCCTCACCACTGGCACCTGAACAGAGGCCAAAGGAATTTGGAGGGGTTTTAATAGCCAGCCTTGGAGGGCTCCTGAAAAGTTAACACAGGCACATGAACAGCTATTCTTTTTTCTCATCCTTTGACAACAATAGTACAAATTCATGTGGTTTGGCTGATGGTCAGCTGAAAGGACAGCTTCAACCTGTCAGATAAATGGTGCTGAGAACAGGTATTTCTCCAGTGGATTTTAGATCAAATAGATTAGAAAAACCTCTGAAGTTTGTGTTCTAAATTTAATACTGTCGAATCTAAGCCACAGTAAATAATTTGCAGTAAAACTGTGAGTGCTGATAAGGACAGAAAAGGAGCATGATTTCCTGATAATCTGAAAAATGCACATGTGTGCACAAGATGGGCAAATCTGATACTTATTAAATATTATCACAGACTTGAAGGATCCAAATGGAGTAGTAGACCTCCAATGCACTGGGCTTTCCACAAATATACAAAAGAAGAATTATACATCTTACGGAATTCAAATATTCATACTGCAACAGAGGCACGGAAAAACGATACTGATGTTGTTTAAAGTAGTATTTTTGGTGTTGATCACATCTGAAATCCACTGTATAGGATTCTCATATCATTTTCCCAGATTATATATTTGTCTATACCAATGTATTCATTTATAGGTGAATGCAAGACTGAATCTGTATTTGGTACAGAGAGCCAAGACTGTCACCTACTCTGCATGTTTTTGCCACAGGGCTGTAAGTTCTGCTCTTTCTGCTTTTTTTTTTCCTATTTATTTCTTGGTCTCATCCTGGACATACTCCTTCTTCCATTGCTTCTCTAACTATTTGATGAGAAAGCTGTCATATGGGAAAATGACAACATCTTATTCTCACACGTTTCAAAATAATGCAGTACCAGCATTTTTAGGTATTGTTACTTGAGAGGGCAAAGGCTGAGGCTCCCTTACAGTGTTGGGGCCCAGAGGGAAGAAGAGATGCTACTTCTTGCATCTCTTTTGGGCTGAGACATGACATAGGCACCAAATGGTTTAGAGAGAAATGTTTTCTGTGACCAGAAATATAAGCTGAGGTATTTGGGAAACTTTAAATGAAAAGAGCAAAGCAGTTGTAGACCAGAGGCATCCCCCAGAGGAACACTGACAGCTCAGCAGGATCTTTTGTGCTGGGCAACTAAATTCTACCTGGGTCTTTACAGGTTGTGCCTGGACCTTAGACATTTCAATCTACATTTGTTCCAGGACCCACTCATATAACAGACTAACGACCTGTAAAATTTTAGTTTAAAATGCCTTTGGAGAGTTATAGTAAACATTTTAAAACGTAACTGAAGATACATTTCCAGTCTGCTTTTATTCTTACAGCCCATAAAGCAGAAAGCATTTCATATAAAAAAAAACCCACTAAACCAAATGCCCTCTACTCATTTTAATTTTACTCATATAATCTATAAACAATTTTATATCAGAACACTGTGAAATGCATGCCTTCCTGCTTCTTGGCTACATTGGATTTCCAGAGTGGTATGAATTTCTAAGTCTAAGCTTCTGGAGGGAAGGGCTTATAAGAAAATGTTGATGGTCTCTTCACTATTGTGCTCTGACCAACACTGCAGTAACAGAGAAGACCAATAAAGTACCGCAGTGCTGTATAATTGTCTTATTAATTGGAACATTATTTACAGAGAGGGCTGCCTTCACAGCATGCACCTACTTTCTGAAATGCTCACAGCACTCAGGACACAGCAGGCAGCCAGCATGAAAGTTCAGTTAAAGCAACAGTAAAATAGCCATCCATATAAGTGCAAGTTAATGAATTGAGTCCTCCTGGCAGGAAGACTTGAATGTGATCAAGCATTTTCAAATTTAAAGAGAGGTGACCTTAAAAGCCTGCCAAACCTCAAAGGTAATGAATCATTTATGATGATGATGGTGGGGCCCTTTAATTTTTAGACGAAGAACAACCCAGCTCAGCTGTTCTATTTAAGTATGTTGTATGTGTATTTTGACCAAGGTTGTCTTTGGAAACCAGAAGAAAGCAAACAACCCTTTTGAGTGTGTAGGGATCTATCTACCTTACATTTAAATTAAATGTTTAAATAGCGTTGCACATACTAAATCCTATGCAAGGCAGTTGTTTATGAAGTCCTTCTTTGACTAAAGTTTTTCACAAACAATGGAAGGAAACTGCCACACTCTTTCTAAGCTCCTAAAAAAAAAGACATTAGTGCCAGCTATTCAACAAAGCATTTCATATTTTCAACATTCCCATAAAATCCTTTAAACTGGCAGAAGGGAAATTACGATGTCTGTCCCTTTGCCTTTGCAGTGCCCAACTGACTTCTCAGAAAATTCAATGAAAAAAAAAAAAACCCAAACCAATACAAAGCATCCAGGACCAAGGCTTACTGCTTTGAAGGACAGTTTTTCCCAAGATTAATGTTTCATTATCAAATATAAAGTAAAGCACAGCTACTATGTCACTATTTATGTTTACAGCTTCACTGCTAAGTTCATAAATTACTACATGGCTTACTCAGCACAGATAAACAACATGAGATTTTAGGAAGTTTTAGGGCAGCATATACTGTCACAAAATATCTTGCAAAATCCTTTTTATAATTCGCTTACTAAAATACCTGATGATTACAGACTTTTGGACAGATTACCCACATTGCTTAGGGCTTTCCAACCTATCTGAATGCAAAGCAGGAAGATGATTTTTGCTGTTAACACTGAGTTGCCATAAATCAGGCTTTCATTACAGACTCTTTTGATATGTCATTCATGATGCTGCAACTTGCACTCATTTCTTAGAAGCTGAAGCCAGTATCTTCCTTGGCAATTCTATGGTATAATAGCAGCCTTGATCCCAGTTCATCTGCAATGAATGTTAAAGCATTTTATGTTAGTTACTCAGTGGAAAACAGAGCACTCCAGTGCCTAATTTCCTCTGTGGAGACAGTAATTTCTTTTTTACTCTGTAAACACTGAAAATCAACACTGTATGTTTTTAAAATGTTTTCTCTAATGCTTTGAACAAAATCAACTAGTTTGTGGTTTACAAAAAGCACCTGTGAATTTAATACATCCCATTCACGTCTAGGAGCCTGAGACAGACACTACTGCTCTCACTCCTTGCTGTCTGACTTCCACTGCTCTGCAGCTCGTGCTTGGTTATGGCAGAGTCTGCCACCATCCACCACCACCAAACTCCTGCCAGCCTGAAGGGAAGAAGTGTCCCCTGATTCACACAGCATCAAGGTGATGGTAGGTTGTAGGCACTGCCAGTTCTTGAGTCCCCTGTGTCCATTTGAGGAAAGTTACAGTGATCCTGAAACGCAGACAACTGGAGAGCAAGGAAATCCAGATTCGTGACTTATCTTTATTTCAAATACCAGTTGTGTTTAATATTTCTCCCCTTACAGATTAGCTTTATTAACTTCAGCATTCTGGATCACACTGGGTTGAGACAGGCAATAAGTAAATTCAAACACTGGTGGCATTTCCTTGGCTGTCTGCCAACTATAAAACTATTATATATTGTTGCTAGATTTCTATAAATAATCACCAGCCTTCCTCTGAAGAGCAATTGAATTCCAGCAGTGTTTGGGATAGCATTTCTAGGATTCTATGATTTTGCATTAACTAAAGTTGTAGAGTGTCATCTTCGAATATTCTCTTCCTTCCAAAAATTATACACCACCATTATTTTTTTCTAAGCAAATGTGCCTCAAGAAAGTTTTTCCGTGTCTCTATTTGGCAAAAGAAGCTATAAAAGTCTTAAGAAAAATCAATTTAACCTACTTCAGTGAGGTAAGCACAGAGATTTAAGCTGGTATATAAATTAAACTAGTGTTCCCATAGCACAGATCACATCAATATATATTTGATTCATGAGTGAATCAAGTCACTAAAGCTTACATTTCAAATGCAAACGACTGTGTTGAAAGAAATGGTTTTTTATGCCCCAATGTTACTGTCCAGTCCCAAGCAACAGAGATGACCCAGAGTCAGGCCAGCCCATAGCAGGCTGGATCCATATCACAGCTGCCTGTTGGGCTGCATTCTGGCACTGAGCCTCTTGTAGCCACCTTCTCCTGTTTCCTTCCTTAATCCTTGTCAATGACAAAGGCATTGGGTGGCTGCTGCAAAGATAGTCTTACTTCTTGTTCCTGTCGTAAAGTCATGGAACAAAGTTTGAGTTAAAAGTATGAAATGTGAGTTGCTGAAACCTGTGAATTCACAGTCTTTTATGATTTCTGGAAGTTTCATCAGGTCGAGTTTTGCTTCTGAGTCCAAATGTATCAAAAGCTGTTTATGTTACCAAATGCCAGCATACACAGATGGCATCCATTTAACTGAGTAGGCTTTTACTATTGATTATAGACATTTCATGATATCAATCTGACATCTTCCTGAAGCAACATTAATCTATTTTTTAGCCCTTTCTTAAGGTAAATAGGTTTTTGGCCAAATCCTTCTGCCCTTACTTTTATGAATTAACTTCACTCTAACTGCTAACATACAAAAAGAATACTGTTGGATCTATGATGTTTCATTTATTATTACAGATTAAGAGAGCTTGAAAAGCCTAATAAATTAATTTTATGATTTTGGTAATTCCAAACACAGCACATCAGCCATATGCATGCCACACTATACTTTTCAGAGAAAAAAGAAGAAAAAGCAACCAGCAATCTCCTCAAATATCAAAGATATTGGAAGAAATAAGAACAACACCTCTATAGATGTGTTCTTTCGCCTAGACTGTATTTATTGATGCAGGATATGGATCTAAACCAACCTGAAATTATTCTTCAGAAAGGCTGAACCCAGCCATCTTTTCCTTCAGAGGGTCTGGAAGTATACCTATGGAAGATGGCTGAATTTCACAGTGATCCCTGGAGCTTGAGCTATATTTAGAATAATAGGATTATGTTATTACAACTCTAGCTGTGATAGGGCTGAAGAAGGTTACTTAGACCCTGTGGCTACACTGCTAAATAGAAGAGAGCCAGGAGTTAATCCTCAGTGCTGAGGCTGAGTGGTAAGCACAGACTGATCCATGCTGCACACCTCTTGTCCCTGTGAATTATCTCATCCCATGTGCTGCCTACGTGGTCCAATGGAAAGTGCTTCTTTTTATGCGTTTTTTGACCAGTTCAAGATGTCTGAAGTAATTTATAACCCATGCTGCCTTGTGCCGGGGTAGTGGCTTTGTAACATGAGGCTGCATATGTGCACGGCATGTGTGGGGCTGTAAAACCTGCTGGGACAGCCTTGGAAGATTGTGTAGGATGCAAGAAGTCCCGCTTTGTGCAGTCTGCCCGCGCTGTCCTGGAGTCTGTTAGTTTGCACAGGTGAGCCCAGGCCCTGCTGAGAGCCTGGAGCTCAGCAGAGAAGTCCATCTCCCATTGACTTCAGCTGGGAGTACAGTGCAGCTTACAGGGGTCTAAACTCTGCACAGCTCAGCCCCAGATTTAGTGTCTGTTCTGGTGTCCAGAAAGCTAAAGAAGTGGCCAGGCATTGGCCTCCCAGGTACTGTTCTGGTTAGAGGTTGGCACTTGTAGGACAGGATATTGAAGAAACAGTTTTGACTGAGGAGACTTTTGCATGCTATCTGGGACAAAAAAGGCACTGCTCCCTTCTTGAGGCAGGCAAAACACCAAGGCCGGGAAGAAACCTTTTAATACCAACACTGGGCAGAGCTACCTGGGATTCCAGAATCCTGCAGGAACATTATGATTCCCTCCTGCCAAAGGCAGCCACTCGTGTTAGGAGAAGAAAGTAAACTACTTGTGCAGGACACTCTGCAGCCATTTCCAGACCAGTGAAGGCAATTCCCAGGGAGCAAAGGGGTTTTGGTAGCATTCCCAGACATTTTCAATGAGCAGCACAGCACACTGCCAGCAAGTTCCTCAGCAAACCTAGCCAAAGCTCTATTATTGATCTTGAACGTCGTCTCCTTTTCCCAGCAAGACACTGGAAATAGCAAAAGGCTTTCCATTCACTTGGCAGTGCAGCCTACAGACACAGCAGGGAAGTACCATGGGACTCATCACATGGCAGAGACAGATGGGCTCTTCCTGCTTGTTACCTCCCTTCCCTTTGCCTGTGCTGACTCGAACACCCTCCTGTCTTTCCGTGGCAGAATAAGCCTCAGGGATATTGTACATCTGCAGTTGGTAGCAATGATGCCATGGCCATGCCAGCTCCTCTAGGCTAAAGTTTTGCAGAGAAACCAGTCTAGCTGAATCCTATAATCATAAAATCATAGAATCATAGAATATTCTGAGTTGGACAGGACCCAGTAGGATCTTCTCACAGAAAGTCCCACATTTGAGGTGTGAGATGTGCAACAAGAACTTTAGATGACCACCCTGGGGTTTTAGCATCTCCATGCACAAACAAGAGTACAGGGGATGTTGGCTTGGGTTGGTCCCTCAGTGTCTTCCAGTGTAGAGCTGGGTGCCAAAGGCTCCTCCTTGGTGCAGAAGGAGGTGGAGGCCGAGTTACAGTTCTCTGAGGGATTGCTGTAGATGCCAGGTAGGGCTGCCTGTCTCAGTGGCATGGAGTGTGGGCCACTGCTATGGAGATAACACTCTCATGATATCTTTGGGAGAATTACATGGGAAAGACCTTCTACTCCATCTCCTGATGGAAGTGTGAGGTACTCAAGTTTGATTCCAAAATATCTTGGACCTATCATGCTAACCATAACTATGCTACAGCTGTGGACCAAGACTAAAGTGAACACTGTTACCTTGTTTCCTAAAAGTAATTCCCTCCTCTTTTTGTCACTGGTAATTCTTTTCTTGTTCATTGCCATGTGGCTGCTTCAGGGAATTTAGGGAATGTAAATAAAGGGGTGTTTGTTTGCCTCAGTACTACCTTGAGGCACTTGTGCTCAGTGCCCATCATTGAAGCCTGCTCTCCACCCCCTGGGTCTCATTTTCAGATATGCTCTCTGGCCCCAGGAGACATTTTGCATAGTTTAAAAATTAACAGTCAGGTGGGAGGGTTGCCAGCTAGTCCAGCAGCACTGCAGTCATTCCTTTTTCATTCTGCCTGGCTCAGTACTCCACCTTCCAGGAGCAAATTATACACTTTCATTTCCAACATTTTCCCTATTCCTGTCTTATTGACCTGTACTTTCCATTGAATTTTATCCTTACTTGTACAGAGCTCTGCCCTGCTACAATGAGATGCGGGACTTAACTCTTCCAGTGTGCTTTCTGTTTGGTTTTGCTTGTTTGTTTGTTTACTTTTTAAATTTTTAATTTAATCTTTAGGAACCAAATAGACGGGTAGAAGGAAATAAGGAGGAGAAGGTAAACACAGGGCTGCTGGCACACTGAGGAGGAAGATTAGGGAAAGCAGAGTCAGATTAGCAGCCAGCAGCCAGAAGTCAGCTGATGCATGCATAGGCTGTTTACTTCACTGCTGTCCGGGTTGTGAATCAAGTCGTGAGGTGCATTCTCTGGGCTCTTCACTACTTTTGCTTTGCTTGTGCCACCTCTAAGTTATTTTAATCTCTGGAAGGGCTTTCTCTGTTGTCTAGGAGTCATTGCAAACAGAAAGAGGGTGAGTAGGAGGCCATTCAAGCCCTACATTACGAAATCATTGTTTCCTCTAATGCAAGGCTTACAGCTACAGGCACACTTTCCATTTTATGCCCTTGGGCCACATATAATCCTTCACATTGCAGGTGACATTCAGGCATTTAGATTACAGCTCTCTATCCTGCCTTGCAGCCTGCAATGACTTTCTTGGCTTTAGAGTGTTTGCTGTCCAGATGGTTCCTGTCAAATAAGAAGCAGGTGGCATCACTGACATGTTGTTTGCCTATACATTTCTTCAGAAAAACAGAGTATAATTTCAAAATATTCTTAAGCCTGATGGTCTGTATTATTTAAAAGTGTTTCAGTCCTTTACTAATCTCTATGGGAGCTGGGAAGAGAGAGCCTTGAAAAAGTCTCTGCACAGCTTGAAGACAACTATTTCTCATCTTCTTTCCCCCACAACCTGTCACTGATGAGCTTAGCTCCCACCTCAAATAATTGCCATTATTTCTTCTCCTTTCACTTAAATCTCTCTCCAGCATTCCCTCCACTAGATGGTACTAGGGCAATACATTTTTCTTCACAGGCTTTCCCAGCCATGATAACCATAACAACACTGTCCGTGCATGTAGAAGGAGAAAAGGGTACAGACTTCTTGTAAAGCAAGAAACTTCTGTTGAAGACAATTAAACTTTAGAGATAGCATGTCCAAAATTTAGCAAAGAAAGAGGTGGCCTGAGCAAGTATAGCTTGTTTTGCATCTATTATAACAATCTTCAATGGCACATATCATGCTCACTTTTCCATGGTTTTGTTTTCATTTGTCTTCTAAGGGCTTATATAATTGAGAATATTGATACAACAAACAAATTGTAAGCTTTATGTTAAAATTAGATCATACCACTATCTTTGGCCAAAAGTTACCACTTAACAAAAAACCACTGTTTTGCCTGCCCTTATCAACACATACATTATTTGCTGCTGTTTATGGCAAAACAAGGCAAACCTAACACCTGCAGTGATTCACCTGTAGCTGAATTCAGTATGTCGTTGGTGTCACTGGCAGCCAGCAGCCCAGTAAAAGACAGTGCCTGTGCACTTCACAATATTCATGTGTCTTACATGTTTTTAATATTGGGACTTTTCTACTTTTGGGACTTTTTTCAATTGGAAAGCTGAATCAGAGTGCAAAGAGATGACTGAATCTACATATTCACTGTTGTATCAGGATTTTTCTGTCCTATGCTGAGTGTGGTACTGTCGTAGCACACAAAAAATGATGAGACTCTAAATATTTCAGAAGGCAAAGAGCATAGAAAAAACTTTATTGTCTAATTCTTACTACCTTTTTATAAGGTGTTCCGATGCAGACTTAACATGATTGGTGAATAGGAACAACACCTCTCTAATCCCATTGGTTAAACCAGAGAAACAGCTCAAATGTTTTGAGAACTAGAAAAGCAAAACACCACCTGGAGAAAGATTGTTTTGAGAAAGGATAGTTGTTTGCCAGGATTTGTTTTGAGAAGAATCTTTCTTAAGAATTTCTCTCTTGGGAGAAAGTTAGCAGGCTAGTAGGCTAAAATCTCTGACCCAGAAGTATCAGGCCCACATGGTACCTTCTTCCATAGGCCATGGTTAAAATCAATGTATATTTGGTTTGTAAGATCATGAGAGGAGGTGGATTACATTTTGCCATTTCTGCTCCAAGAAAAACAGAATTGCAATAAGGTTTGTACAACCTGTGCAGCAATAAAGGAGCAGGATTCCCAGGCTGTGCTGGAGACTCTGACAGCTCATCTGATGAGAACAAAACTGTTGGAAAGAAAAAAATGAAATCAACACCTAGCTGCTAGGGCATGCTGGTATGTCTCTTGGACTTTTAAACTCAAGAATCACTGAAATTATTTTTTTTAATAAAAAAATTGCAGCCTCTTTTTTCTGTGTGTGACTGGAGGATTTCAAACATTTTATATACTTTCTTCTCATATTCCCTGGCTGCAAGACCTCTCTGACCTTTAAAAAAAGCATTAGAAGAAAGAAAAAAAGAAGAAGATAATGTACGTTTCACATTATTTATTTCTTGTAAATCTAGAAGCTTTTCTGGTCATTAGTGTTACAATAATCTATGACATTCCTCAGGAAACTTCAGGTTGACAGTATCCATCTCTGGACAAAGTGTATGCAAGAAAAGAAAAAAAGGGATTTTCATTGATCTTGTTATTTTAGTGTACACTTCAGAATTCTATTAAGAAAGGTTAATTTATTAATTCTTAATAGAATTCCTAATTCTATTAAGAAAGTTCCCTTCTTGAGGGAAGACGGTTTGAGTTAGTTCCACCACCAGCATTAAAGCAAGATTAATTTTTCCTTTACTTCCCTTTTTCAAAACTGGTACCATTTTCATGCATGTAAAGAGCTTTTCTGCATGCTAACAACTCTTTACTTTCTAATGAACCTATGACTGACAGAAAGTTGAGCTTTTCTTTCCTCCCACTAATACCACCATTGTACGTGTCTTGTTAACCAGTATTGTGTATCAGTCACAAGCTGACTCCTTTGTGCCTTTGTAAAGTATCAATGTAGTCAGCATTATCTGCTGGGGAGACAATGCAGCCGGTAAACGTGAACACAGAAATGCTGCAGCAGAATAAGCCCTAAAAACACTGGTTCAGGAGCCCTGGAGCCCGGGAGGTGGCACGGCTGCATCCAGAGAGCCGCAGGGTGGGAGGGAGCAGACGGGCAGCCAGCAGTGGACAGGCTGCAGGGACAAGCCAGGCAGGGCCACCAGGAGCTCGGGCAGAGCCTTTGTGCTGGCTGCTGCTTGGGTTGCTTGGCTGGGAAAAAACCTCTGCCATCCAGATCTGCCTGCCAACCCGCCTGTGGCCTGACTGTGCTGATATTTGACCGGACTGACACATTCCCAGCGTATATTTTGATTTTTTTTTTTTTTTTTGGCTGATCAGTCTTTTCCAGTGGTAAACTGATTTCTCTGCATTGACAAAACAACACCAAATGTTGCAGCTCAGCCGCCGGGCCCCGCACTCCGCGAGGAGTCCTTGGCTGTGCCTACCTGCAGATGTGAGTTAGCTTCCCACTGGCCTCCAGGTAGACTTTAAAGGGGAAGGTTGGACCAACGCAGTCTCTCCTTTCATGTTTTCCTGCCTGGGTGATGGTCAGCAGAAACACCCAACCCCCATTGCACTGGAGAGGGGGAGGGCAGTAGCTCTGTGGGGTTTCTGTGTCTTTGGATGAAATTGTCCCTTTGTTAGTCCAAAATAGCTCAAATTGGGCAACTTTCCAAGCATGCAGTGAAAGACTTCTGTTTGAGACAGTGCTTAGAGAAGGCTGAGGATGGAGGGCTGAAAAAGAGGTGCCTGACTGGCTGGGTTCCCACCGGAGTGATTAATGTAATGTTGCTGGGATTTTACTGCATTATTAATGAAGTGCCAGGGTGCCTGGAGCACTGGAAAAACATCTCGGAAAAATTATTACTAAAAGTCTGAATTGGTGCATTGGATACCCTTTCATATTACCTTTTTTTTCTTGACCGTAGAGCCCTTATCATGCCAGAGGGAGCCTGTAAATAATAAGCAGGGAGGGTAGGACTACCCGGGCTGCTGCTCCCTCCACCTGCCCAAGTAGCGGTCGCCCCATGGCAGTGGGCTGGGTGTGCCAGGAGCCCACGAGAGCCGTGCCCGGGGGCTGTGCTCGGGCTTAGGGATGCACCCAGCCCCTCTGCATGCTCGGCCAAAGCCTGGGGGGCCACAGAGGTGATGCCTGTGGAGTTCTGCTTTGCAGAAGGGTATAAAGATCTGACAGGGAGTAGCCTGTGCTGCTTTGGGGCTGTTGTTTGCATTGATGAAGCTTGTATCTAGGATGATCAGTGTGAAATATCTCTACTCCCCCCCCTCTACCCCGTACCCTCCAAGCTGTTATCTCCTTTTTATTGGCTTTGTCATGCATTTGTTTCTTCTTTTTTTTCTTCTAAATTCTTAACTCCTCAAATCTATATTTTAGTCATCTCTAGTGGCAACTGCGGGTTTGTTTTGAGAAGAGGATTTTTTTTGCCTTTTTTTTTTTTTTTTTTTTTTTTTAACTGCTGTGCTTTAAACCAGCCTTGCCTGCCTAAAGCTTCCAGTTGCTAGGCGACTTTTCCCCTCCGCCCTTCCCGCAGCCCGGTTGCCATAGCGCTGCCAGCCTCGGCTATCAAGTAGCAGAGAGCAGTCATTACTCAACGAAAGAAAAAACCACAACCCCACCAAAATCCAGGGCTGCACGGGCCAATCAACATTTTGTTTCCTTTTTAATTCCCGTCGCCAGCCGGCGGGAGCATCCCCGTGCGCATCACAGCCGCGGTTGGCCGCTGCGTTGTTTTCTTGCGGAAGTTTTTGATTCAGCCTCCGCGTTCAACAGGACAGACTGCAGTGCTGACTCACGGACACCTGTGACGTTGGCCGTGGCAGCAACAGCTCCTGGAGGAGGCACTTCCCAAGGAGCTGGTTTGCGTACCCGTGCGGCTGCCGTGGCCCCCGGCCGTGACTGCAGCTCACCCCAGCGCAGGCAGGCGCTCTGCAGCTCTGGGAATCGCAGCGCCGTTCCCTAGAAACCAGGTGATACGGGCAGCGCTTTTGTCTCGTGATATTCCTTAGTAACACCAACATCATGGGTACATAAAGTGTGTGGCATGCCATCAAAGACTAGAAGAATGCACGCTGGTTAAAAATTAGCTTTTCTTTTCAAATCCACTCAAACAAAATCGTGCGAAGGATCAAATCCAAGGAAACGGAGGCTTCCATTTTTTAAAGTAAAACCATATCCCTAGTGGCTTTGGTAAGACAAAAGTTAATGTCAGTGCTAAAACATAATAAAAAAGGTGGAAAATCTGACATCTTTCTGCTCTAAAATTGTGAGCTCGCCAGGCTTTACCAGCTGGATGCTATAGGGCAATACGATGATCTGGTGTCTCTAGTGAGCCATGCCATCCATCATACCCAGCCAAAAGAAAAAGAGAAAAAGAAAAAGAAAAAGAAAAAGAAAAAGAAAAAGAAAAAGAAAAAGAAAAAGAAAAAGAAAAAGAAAAAGAAAAAGAAAAAGAAAAAGAAAAAGAAAAAGAAAAAGAAAAAGAGAAAAAGAGAGGTATTTGGCTTTTATATGAAAACAAAAGTCTGCAGAATAAAAATACCTGTTAATAAAGAATTTGGTGGTATAGAATTACCCATGTGAGAATATAAATCACATGAGTTACATTTGAATTGATAGTAGAGGGAAAGAGTCTTTACTGCCAGTAAGTGTTGTAAGCAGAGGTTGAGCTGGACTTGGAATCATTTCAGTTGTTCTGCGACTCTAGTGTCCATTAATCACAGCAGCAGCCTCCACCTCAGGTTGTCAGTGTAAAGCCTCTCTTAACATCCAGGGAACTTTCTTCCCACGTTCTGTAGTCGGTGAGTTATTGTGATAATAAATGCAGCAAGGAGCTAGACTCCCTGTCCTCACATGCCCTTCCATTTATCCAATCCAGCATCTGCCTATTCGAACAAGTGCATCAGATACAGGCAGCGTGCCAGCTATTAAAATGTCAAACCTACTGCCATGGAGCTGCATTGTACATTTTGTTTTTCCCTTGTCCTTGAAAAGGACTCGCTCCTGAACTAATAGGAGTGTGCTTAATGGTTCCTTGTCTTAAATTCCCTATTTACTCAACTATCTCTTCCCTGATTTGGTACTTTGTATTCCCTTCTCCTCATGCTATTCATGGGAACATTAAATACCATTCTGCAAGGAAAGTCATTTAAGACACAACCTTTGCCAACTGTATGGAAAACTGATTTCAAAATCCATTTCTACTCTGATGAAGCATGCAAATCTAATATTTTGAGGGGCAGGAAAAGGATTATTTTAAAAGTTCCCTTTTTCTAAATGAGGATGCTTTTGTTTTTCTTAGAAGCTGGCATGACACCTTCAGCTGGGGGTTCTGTTGCCGTGGTCAGATATAGCTTATGTTTCAACAAATTCACTGGTTTTTACTGAAAAAAATGGTGGTTCTTAGCTTTGCTTTCTATTGTTCTAAGGGAACTCAGGACTTAGAGAATGGCTATGTTCAATAAACAAGGAATTGAAGGTCTACCACAGACCACAGACCTTTTTGTCCTCGAAATATTGATTTAAGGGAAAGTATTGCCAGGTTTATTATGTGAAGATGCTTGCATAATCACGGATCTTAGGTGACAAACCTTGTTCTCAATTAGGCTGCTTTAGCTCTAGGCTTCATTTCATCCAGAAGAGAAATTAGTGGAATAAAGGTTAAATATCCAAATCAGAAATATCATTGCCCATGTTCCTTTATGTTTGAAACGGTAATAAAACAAATTGAACATTAACCTAGTAGGACCAAGGCATTTCTATTTGCATGGTTTTGACATCTGAATTGGGCAATAATTTCTCCATGTTGAAATTATGCAATGGTCGTTAGTCAGTCTTTCATTTCCTCAAGCATTTGTGCACAGATTTCCTCCGCATATTATATTTTATTGTGAGTCATTAAAATGCTAATCAACAAAAGTACACCACCACAGTTCCAGGAGAGATCTACATTGTTAAACAGGTCTCCATTTTTGATACCTTTCTTGTAGCAAACACAACACATCCACTGAAATCCACACCAACAGCTTGCTTTTGAAGTCTACAATGTTCACTTTGTGCACTGCCAGTCTCCCTGTACCTGCTTTGCATTTCTGATTTCTTTCTGGTTTCTTAACCTTCTCTCCCTACCCCCACCAACCTATTCTGAAGGTAAAATCACTGTGTCATGGTTAAGGTGTTTCCATGAAGCTGCCTCCTCTGCAGTCTGCTTCCTGTACTTCACCTACCTGTCACACTCCCCCAACTTTTTTCTCTGCTCACATAAAACCTTTGATTTCTGCTATTCCTCTGCCAAGCCCAAGTTTGTTTTTCTTGTTCTGGTATTTTCTCTTCCTATCTGTCTCTTCTCTCTGATCCTGTACTAATTTGTCTTCAGTATAAAGTACCTCTGCACATCTAATTTTTCAAGAATTGCTTTCACCATCCATAAATCCTGAAAGTCAGGATATCAATTTGACCAAATAGTACATTGTCCTTACAGCTATCAGACAGGACATTTACTTTCTCCCTTCAAACTTTTAGTAATGAGAACTTTACATCAGCAGAATTTCTACTTGGCTGAATCTTAGTTAGTCTGATACTAGAATTACGTTCTGGAAAACTGCTGTTTACCACCAGATCTGTGCTTATGCTGTCCCCCTCCTTTCCACCATTGCCCATACTTAGACATCATATGGGTGATGGCCTTAAAATAAAGGAGAGTAAGTTTAGATTTGGTATTAGGGAGAAATTGTTTATATAGGGGCAATGAGGCACTGGAACAGATTGCCCAGAGAGGTTGTGGACTCCCTATCCCTGGCAGTGTTCAAGGCCGGGCTGGATGGTGCTCTGAGTAGCCTGGTCTTATGAAAAGTGTCCTACCTATGGCAAGGGGATTGGAACTAGATGGTCTTTAAGGTCCCTTCCAACTCAAACCATTCTAGGATTCTATGATTCTGTCATTTTTTTTTTTTTTTACTACCCAGATTATTTCTTTAAAAAATATTCATATCTCTCTGATAAGTTAAAATTACTCTATATTTCTGCTTCTCAAACATTTAAATTAACACCTAAAATGTTACTACAAATTATCAAAGGTGTTTTCCCTTGATCAGGAAAAGTTAGTAAGGAGAAATGTCCAGTTTTAATTCACAGTATAGTCTACCTCATTCAAAGACAACTCTATATGGGCAGGAGGAGTAATTCCTGTCTTTCAACCCTGCCAGAGCAATTACGTCCCCTTACCTTGGACTTTGCATCAACTCCCTTCTTTGTGTCACTGGCTTATTTCCCTGTATTCCTGGATCTTGGAGCTATTGGAGATGTATTTGTCTACTTCTCTGTGTTTTCACTTGGACATTGAATTATATAAACTTAGGTCATGACTTCGAGAAGCCTCAGGTTTATCTGACCATGGGCAGTAAAAGCAAACAATGGTAAGAGTAATGAGAAATAAGAAAATTAGCCTGAGTAAAAGAATTACTCTTACTCTCACCTGATAACAGAGCCATAACAAGGATTAGCTGAATCTGGGACTGCCATGACTTAGTTTAGATAGTTGTGACTGAAGAAGGTTGAGGCATTCTGGCTGCTTTCAAAATAAATATGTCGATCATCTGCTCTCATTGGCTCCCACTCCAGTTGGCTTACTTCAGTTTTTTAAAAGTAGCATGTCTGTTTGTTGTGCACCTGGTGCAAATCTATTTTTGGGCTACTAGGAGGCATTTTATCAAGTACATAAATCATGCTGAGTACTGCAGTATTTTGAGCATGTGTATGTGCATGTAATTCTAACACATAGCCTCAAAGAAAAACCTTTGTCATAATTATAGATCGCTAGATATTCATTATTCACTATTGTTTGTATTTCTGTCCAAAACATTTTATTATCTTTTTAGTTTGATAGCAGTTTTCTAGACCACTGTGCAAGCTTTCATGTTATGTAGCAGTTAATCTCACCCCAAAATGGAACAACAGGTCCTTTGTCTACCCAAATTCACACTGTTTGCTCTTCGATCTAATCAAAGAAAAATAAACATCATTCATTCTTATCCTACTACTTTTCCTTCCAGTGTGCTCTCCAGATACTAATACAGGCCACAGTGGAAAGTGAAAAAAAGAACACATGCAGAAGAGGTTAAATTCCAGTCCGAATCAATTTGTGATAGGAAATAATATCCTCTAAGAGTAAATAAGAGAAACTGTAGCAACTTCTATGGATATTTTGAAGGTCTGGCTGCCATGGATGAATGCTCAGATGCTGCTGTGTTGGAGATCTTCAGAAAAGAGTGGTTAGATAAAAATCAGGGTCTATCCTTTGCTCTTTTTTTCTAGTTTTATTTAAACTTTAATTTAATTTCTATATAGTTTAGCCTTTTTTTTCTCAAGTAACAAACATGTTACAAACAAACAAACAAACTCAGCCTGCCTGTTTACCATGGGTGAGATTCCTCTTTATAAGTTATGGTGGCTTTAGGTAAGAAGTTTTCTGAGAGCATTACAGGATGAACTTTCTAATCCCTGTGTTGAAAATGGAATATTTAGATCTATCAGAATCTGTTTTCAATCCCTTACCTCCATGCCTTTCAATTGTAGTTACCTAAGAGGAATTCTAATTTTTTCTTCCCTCTACAGAGAATAAAATGTAATAGCTCATGGCTTCAGAGATAAATGTGCTTTTGTTGCTGTTGCCATGTTTTCATCTCTTGTATAATTCTTTTGTTTTGTTTTCTTTTTGTGTGTTTTTCTTAGCCTTATTCCCTATTCTCTTGTAGATTTGTACTTCAGATTTTAGCCAGAGGCATAAAGTGCTTCTCAGAAACCCTCTTGAAACTTCTCAGTCCATTCCATGAAATCAGCATGAATGTTCTTGTCTCATGGGACTCCTAGAATAGATAAAAGCTTGCAAGGGCATCTACAAAGTGAAAAACCACAAAAGGGAAAAATACAATCAAGTTGACTACAACTCAGCCTGCCTGTTTACCATGGGTGAGAAAGACCATCCTCTTATCACAGAATCAAGGCCTCAGTCCGGTTTCCACTGAAGACTGTGGAATGTTTTCTTCCATGTGAGCTTGGCTCAGAGCTGCATCAGTGCCCAGCACTCTCCTGCAGCACTTGAAGCAAGCACTCATGTACAGCCAGGCCGTGGCAATACCCCAAATCTCTGTTTCCTTCCCAGAGCAAGCGACTCTGTGGCAATGTTTTGTGCTCGTATGATTCTTATGGGCTTTTATTACTTTATCAAAGCTTTAAGACCACAGGTTATATTTTTTGGGATGCCATAGGCACCATGCAGCCTCGCTCTCAATAAAAATCATTTGGACTTTCAAGTCAGGTTGATACAGAAGGGGAGAACTTATATAGTTTTGAGGTATGATTTATGAATAGCATTATTTCTCTTTCTTGTCAGTCTCTCTGCGGTTCTAAGTCACAGTATTGCCATCTTGTACGACTCCCTTAGGACAAGACGAACCTCAAATTAATTTAATTTGGCCTTTTAGGATCTATTTGTTCTGTGGGAACCACCGTTTGCACAAGCAATACCAAACATCAGCCACTTACTGTTAATACAGGAAGAAGAACTAAAATTTATTGTCGTTATTAAATAAAATTTATCTGCATTATTTACAAGCCAGCAAACATGGCCTTTCATAAATAGATAATGAGCTTTTCATGTCCCCAAACATAGTGTCATTAGGGCAGGATGTACAGAGGCAATTGAGCTTCTAACTCTAAGTTAGGTTTTGATAGAAGTTTGGTACTTCAGCATCAAGAGCCTCTGAGGATCTGCTCACAAAGAGTATGGAACAGACAAAAGCATTTCAGAACAATATACCTTTTAACATCACTGTCCCCCTCCCCTTGCCCTGGAAAACCTTGCAAAGAAACTTGGTTGCTTTGTTCACCCATCACCCTGACCTGGGCATGAAAGCTTCTTCATTGTGCTTACTTCAGGAGTCCTTGAGGTGCAGGTGACAATGGGATGTTAGGGAAGGTGTGTGTACATCCTGCACCTGCACTAAGCTCTAAAAGGAGCCCGGGCAATGACTGAAGACATCTGGGAACAATAGTTTGAAGTCTTGGATAACAGGAATCTCAGGGAGGGAATTTCTGCTGGGAAAAGTTCATGCCATCTCATTTTAGCTACTTCACTGAAATACTTGAATGACCATGCAGATTCTTGATGTTTCCAATAACGGTATCTCCAGAAAGGAATTCATCTCTCAATAGGGCAAAACAGACACCTCTAGAGGGCTGTCTCCCTCCACTTTCCCTACAGGCCCATGGGGAACCACGCTTTCAGTGGAGGTGCCTCATTTAGATGCCTTCAACCAGACACTAAACTGCTTCGAGTTTGGTATATGGAGGAAAGGTGTTAGATGCTGAACTTAATAATTTGCAGGAGATCTAGGACAAACTTCTGCTGTCTTTCACCAAACCAAAGTGCATCTTCAAACAGAGGGAAGAATGAGGCTTCCTTCACCCATTCCCTACAGTAAATGACGAAGAAACATATTTTTGCTCAACCCTGAAGCAAATCACTATCTGGTCTGATTTTTTTTAGTTCAAATCTTTTTCTCTTTAGAACTTGTACAACTGCCACGCTGCACACTCAGCAGAACAGAAGAACATGGAGGGAATGTGCCTGTGGAGAGGAGACAGGGACGGTTTATGGACTTCAGTATGCACTGTGTGCAGAATTACGTACGTCACCACTGACTGTCCCTCCTGTAGGAAGAGTGAATCACCATTTGTGCCCAGCAACACAGTGATTCAGAAGAAAAACCCAAAGTTTTTGTTTGCTTTATTTTTTTTTTCCATTTCATTGGCTAAAGGAACTACGTAATATATCGTCTAACGTGCAGTACTTTAATATTTTCCATCTTGTAAAATCACATTTTTTTGTCATCCATTCAGTGGGTCCTGTCTGAAATCTCTCTGACAGAAACTTCCCTGTTCCCCTACCCTTGCTCCCAGTTGGCCAGATATAAATCTTTTCAAAACAGCATCTCTCTCCACCTCCACTCCCCACAAAATCTTTTTCTGTGATACCATAATTATAAAAAGTAATGCATAGAAAGGGAAGAACTGACCTCAGGAGCCTTTCCCTCTGTAAAACTACGTAGACAACATGTCATCTTTCACCACGTCCAGGACTCTCAGAACAATCCCAGCAATCATGAATCTGTTTAAATTCCTTTAAATAGATCTCTTTAACCTTTGAAGACCTCCTCCTAGCAATTGACAAGCTACTTTCAGTAGCAAATTAGCTGTATTCACAGCACTTCACTGGCTTTTTGTCCAGTTTGGTACACACTTTCATGTCATTTGCAGGATCACTTATTTAGATATACGTAAGCGAGTTTTCAAAGCAACTGCATTGACTGGCGTTAAATGTGTTTATTCTAGGATGTTTCTGAAATCATAAGAATTCACGGTTGTGAAGTTTGGAAAACCTGGTGCTGCTGTACTTTAGCTTTGGTTCAATACCCTGCTGCTAAGATTTCTACCCTGCCAGATGCTGCTTGGGGCACACCGAGCCAGGGCTGAAGTCCCGTCCCAGCCTGAGCCCATCCCCAGGGAGGTGCCTGGTGCTCATGGCTGGGGCTGCCCCTGGTGTCCCTGGCTGTCCTGCTCCTGGCTGGGCTCATGGGACAGCCCTGGCTGTCAAGGCCCTGCCCTGCCACCCACCCAGCTCAGGGAGCCACCTCTCGGCCACCATGCAGCCCCAGGGAGCAGCCAGTCTTTCCCTTCTGGAGAGGGGCATTATCTCTGCATGGAAGGGGGTGAACATAAATCCTGGTTTTGTTTTCATTTTCTTTTATTGAGAACATAAAACCAAACCAAATTTTATTTGTAAGGACATCTGAGGATGTCCCTCCACATACTCCTTTCTGCAAGACTACCGCATGCTATAAGCAGTCATCAGCTATGCTCCACAACAGGTCAAAACAAAGAAAATCCGTGTCACAGCACAACTTACACTGAGAATTAGGGTAATTTATACGCAGTAAGATTTATTAGAAGTGTTGAGAGTACTGCTGAGCAGGGCTATTCCGTCCACGAGTACCAATCTCTGTTTAAGAATGGCCATTCCACATGGTTAAATGGGCACAGGAAATCAGCTGTTTGTGAAGATAACACTGCTCTGATAATCTGTGAATTTTCAACAGATTCTGTCGTTCGAAAGTCCAAAAGTAAAACGTCATTAAAGGGCACTGTTATCAGGAGTGGATGTGCCGTCGGGGCACACTCATGCACTCACTCACTCCCCCACAGGTGAGAACACACGACTGGCAAAGCAGTGTCAGTAGAAAAGCAAGAGGGAAGGAAAGACATACGAATATTTTGGTTGGCAAATGTAATTTTGCACAGTATGAGTTCTTGTCAGACCCAGGATTGTGTATCAAAAATGCTTTGGATCTTGATGTGCTGCACAGCTGGAACGAGTAGATGTAGAGAATTACCACATTGTTAATAGCTCAAGGTCTCCTTCCTCTCTCTTGCTCTCACAATGGGTCACTGATAAGAGCTAAGATGTTTGTTTTGGTTAGTGGGTTTGGGTTTTTTCCCCCCATTTGTAGCCATTTGATAAAACCACAGCACTATTTCCCTCCTCCTGTGTCCCTGACACACACAAAACAACGACAAGGGAGAAGGCAGAACAAAATAGTAGGTGAAAAAAATGTCAGATGGCCACAGTGGTGCAGTGGGAGCACAGAAGTTCAGAGGTAGAGAAGAGCAGTACAATACTCTGGGAGAAGAGAATTACATTAATTATAGCAACAGTTTTATTTACCCAGTCTCATGTTCTCATACAGTTTTATTGATCATAGAACAGTTTAGCATACCAGCAGGAATGCTTTTTTGTATCCCACTGTGTACTACTAAAAACCCAGAGATATTTTACAGTCATTGGAGTCAATAGAATTTATTTCTTACATGTAGTGCTGTTGCAATACCCCATTTTTAGCAGTTCTGGTTGCCATTAATGCTTCTACTGATTAATGCATATAAACAGCAGTTCACAAAACTTCAATGAATTAGTTTGGACCTCTTGTAAAGTTCAATAAACCAACAATACAGACACATCTAGATAGTTTTAATATCTCATCAAAAATATTGATCATTACACTGGATTTTGTTTTTACAAAGTCTTCAGTGAGACCAAAACCTCTTTCTCTTATTTTTCTTTTTTCCCTGTCCAAAGGAGCAGATGGAGGGTTCTTAATTATACTGTAGAAAACATGGAAAGTCTCATAGTAAATATCCTTTTTCTCTTCCCTCAAGCAGGAAAGCAGTTAATCTTTGCTTTTTGCTTAGCAAAGGTATGTCCCTATATAAGATTTCGTTCCTGACTTCTGTCACACAGCCGTGACTCAAAACATTGGGAATGGCAATTCTTGGTTAAAGCACTTATTACCTGAGAAAAGGATCTTATTTCTAATCACTGCCCTAGTATTAGTGCTTCTAAAAATAACCTTCTTGTCTCCAGTCTCGGCTGTATTCTTCCAGTGCGGTTATTGAGAACCACTGAACCTGAAATATGGTTATTGCCTGTCTCATTAGGTCAGTCTCACACTTAATTATTGAATGTAAGTTGTGTTGACATTGCAAAGTTAGGCAGTTTGTCTCTGCTTTGCAAACCCTGAACCTTCTCTCGGTAAACCCTGAACCTTGTGCTTCTGCTGACAAAACACACAGCCTGTTTTTTCCAACTGCCTAACAGTTTCAGTTTATTTGAGCCATGTGGAGAAATAGTGGATTTCTTTTTATCTTTCTCACTTACATCCAGTATTTTCTGCTTGACTTCACTGGCTTATTGTAGCTCTCCTTCAAAAAAATGACAGGACATACATTGAGATTAGGAGCCAAAATGGTCTTCAGCTTTCCTCAGAGAGAAACATGCCTAAAATAACATCAATTTTGAGCACTTTTTTATAGCTAATATCACTTAACAAAAGCTGTTACAAAATGAATGTGATGACCTCTGCATTTCCGAATAGGTCATTTGGATTTAGTACTGCTGTAAATGCAAAGATATTGTTCAGAGCTACTGCCAACATCTCCGCGAACTCAAGACACGCCAACAGTCCTTGGCACAGACACCATTAGTACCAAGCGAGCTGTATCTTCTCTCACAAGTGTGAGGTCTGACGACTTCAGGGTGCCAATTCTACAGTTCTTCTATCAACTTGTGTACCAAACATACTGGCAGTCTGGGTGCAACTCTTCCCCTTACTAGTCTGTGAACACAAGATTGTTTCCTCAAAACATCATCCCGAGATTAAGCTTCAACACTCAAGGGAGAGGATAATTTAGAAATATCAGCCATTCACCAAATGCTATAATGACAATATTGGTACCTAGCTTGGCAAAGCTTTGTCAGTGCAAAATCCCAAGAATATACTCTTCCACAGTCATCTGCAGACTTTCAGGCAGGTGCCTGGTCTGTGCAAACAGCTCCACAGATCTCCATGGAAAAATTGATGATCCTCATCAATTTAGATTGTTTTCTGGTTCATTTAATAGAATTTTTTACCCTGATAGTAAACAATTATTTGGTAAGCTCTCCAACAAATAGGTCCTAACCTTCTATGGACAGTTGCTGTGCTCTGTATCAAATTGCAAGGACTTTGCTAAAGATGATTTTCTTGTCTTCTGCTCTCACAGAATGTCAACAAACTGCTACCAAACGACAGTAACATGATCTGGCTGAGATTGTGCTAATAACTAAGTCCAGATCCTCAAGTCAAGATCCTTTTCAGCCCTACTGAAGCCCTGTTAAAAATGCTTAAGTACTTACAAGAGCACAGCTTCACGTCATATATATATATATATATATATAAAATATATATAAATATTACCACAGGGCTTCTCTGTTCCTCACAAACATGGAGGATGGAAGGTAGAAGTCAGAAAATAAGTATTCAAAATTATATCACAGGGAGGCAAAAATTTGACCATAACTAGACTAACTCTACGCCTTCCTAAGCCAAACCATCAGAGAAATGTAACAGAAAAAAAATCCAAACATTATTTAAAATGAAAACTTGTCTAAAGAAGAGAGGAGATTGCCATGCATGAAAGGCTATGCTGCATAAAGAGAGAGCAGCAGGTGATTCCAAAATGAAGCAGTGGAGCTCCTGCCCTAAGTCAGGTTGCACAAATCTTATGAGGAGTGGCTGAGGCAGCTGGGGTTGTTTAGCCAGCAGAAGAGAAGGATCCAGGGTGATCTTATTGCTCCCTACTACTGTCTGAAAGGGAGGGGTTGGCCTCTTGTCCCAGACAATTAGTGACGGGACAAGAGGAGATGTCCTCAAGCTGTGCCAGGGAAGGTTCATGTTGAACATTAAGAGGAATTGCTTCACAGAATGGATGATCAGACATTGGAACAGGCTGCCTGTGGAGGTTATAGAGTCACTGTCCCTGGAGGTATTTAAGGAAAGACTGGACATGGCACTCAGTGCCATGGTCTGGTTGACAAGGTGGTGTTTAGTCACAGGTTGGACTCGATGAAGTCTCAGAGATCTTTTCCAATCTAATTGCTTCTGTGATCATTCATTTTTGTATGAGGCAGGGGCAAGAGTAACCTCTGTGGCTGCAGGACATATGAGTGTAGGGGACTGAGGGGGAGCAGAATGTCTGGCCTGTTAGAGCCAGCTCAGAGAGGAAAAGGGTTTTAGAGAACTAGTGGGCCATGCTGATGGGACAGAATTTTAAAGAGGGAGAAATCAATAGAGATTTACTGCTTCTCCTACTGCTTCTCTGGGTCTCACTTCCACCCTCCAAAACAGAGTAGTAAATTCATGACTAAAATTATAGAGATTGCTGTTTTCCTTTCTCTCAAAAGGGAAAGGTGCCACAGGGCAGGAGTGGTGGACAAGCAGTGCACAGACTGTCCTATCCGGCCATCCCGCTGACCATCCCCGGGGGAGTGTTCTGCAAGTTCTGAAAAGCCCAGCTCATGGACTTGAGATTAAGCTCCACACACACACTGTGTCTGTGAGCTGTGATGAGTCTGTGAGGTCCCTATCCCAAACCCATGGGTGAAGCGCAGCTGCATCCCGCATTGATGTGTGTGGCCAGTCATTTGTCTGCAGGATAATGTCACTTGTCAGCAGTCTGCTCTGAAATGTGTGTGTGTGTATGTGTGTGTGTGTCCATGCCATGAAGTGTTTCATGCACTCATTTTTTTTTAATTTAATTATGACAAATGCAGACTTAGATCTTGTTTTCCAAGGTGATTTCTTTTGATGACTTCATGTATTGCTCTTCACTGCTTGCCCAATAGTGCAAAAATGGGAGCTGTCACTTCAGATCTGTACCCAGATCAGGGTACATTAACTTGGCCTAAATCTTTAGACATGACACTTTACCTGGCCTGAAGCAGAACAGACACATTCTGTGATGATGCATCTCCTCTATGTGCAGCAAAAGTCCCTTTATAGACGATTCTTTCTCAGGAAATCCCCTTCTACACAATTCCATGCCTGAATGCACTGAATCCCATAACATGAATGTGTTTGACTTTGAGTAGACCTCTCTCACAGAATTCAGAAGATGCAAGTCTTGTTCTTTGTCAAAATGTAAGCCCCTCAAGTAGACAAGAGGTAGATGGTTACAAGTCAGCAGACAGCAAGCTGTCTGAGGGCAGCTGGTGGCAGTCAGTGTTGCTCCGTAGTAACTGTAACTTCATGGGTTTTTACCTTACTCTGCATGCTAAGGAGCTTATTCTTTCACTGAAAGGTAAGAAACCTCAAATTACCTCATGTACCCCACAGCCTGCATCAGCATCACATCTTCTAATTACATATTGGGCTAAAAGGTGTTAATTTTATCAGCTTTTAATTTGCTACCTTACAATTTCACAGAATGTCTCCATAGTTTCGTATTGAGCCAGGGAACAGAGCTGTCTCAACAAAGGTTTTTTTTCTATCTTGCCTGTGCCATTCTGTGGGTCTGATATTTCTGGGTCAGAGATTTTAGCCTGCTAGCCTGCTAACGTTCTCCCAAGAGAGAAGTTCTTAAGAAAGCTTCTTCTCAAAACAAATCCTGGCAAACAACTATCCTTTCTCAAAACAATCTTTCTCCAGGTGGTGTTTTGCTTTTCTAGTTCTCAAAACATTTTAGCTGTTTCTCTGGTTTAACCAATGGGATTAGAGAGGTGTCGTTCCTATTCACCAATCATGTTAAGTCTGTGTCAGAACACCTTATAAAAAGATAGTAAGAATTAGACAATAAAGTTTTTTCTATGCTCTTTGCCTTCTGAAATATTTAGAGTCTCTCATCTTTTTTGTGCCCTACAACGACACCATTCCTTACTTTAACTATTATTATCATGTTCTTTTTTAAATGTCTGCCTTGTTAAACAAACTCTCCCAATCATTTCAATCTCTTCATGCATGGGTTTTCTGCACTCCTAATCAGTCCTGTTGCCTTCCTCTCAATACCCACAACCTCTGTTTTGTACTGTGTTCTGTTGACAGATGGCAAAAGTACTGCTGCAACCTGTTTTCTTTTAATATAATGGGCACATAGTAAATTTTTGTGTGTGTGTGTTTTTTTCTCAATGCACGGGCAATATAAGGACAGGTTTTGATTCTGAATATAGTTGCATACTGAAGAAAGGCTTTCACTTGAGCTGTCCCTAGTGGCAAACAGGTGTCTTTCCTGAATAAGAATTCCAAATAATTCCAAGTTTCCCTTCACACGTGTGTTATCTAGCAACATTGAGTTTAATCTGACATTATGTTATTTGTTTACCTCACTAGGCTAAGTCCCTCTGAAGTTCCTGGGGGTCTTTTCAGGATTTGACCAGCCTCCATAGCTGTCACAGCATGTGGCTCATCGCCAAGTCTGTAATTTGAGGAACTCTTTAAGCCAAAATAAGCTGTCCCTAGTCCGCAGCTGCTGGCTGGCTGCTTTATAAGCCGCAGGTGTTTGCGCGGTAACGCCGTGAGCCAGGCTGGGTGACAGCCCCGGCTGCAGGCTCAGCACCTGAGCCCGTGTCCCGTCCCACCGGCCACGGAGCTGGAGAAGCAGCTGTGTCCACAAAAGGGCGGCAGCAGCGCGCAGGTGGGAGTGAGCCACGGAGAGTGGAGGAGACTGGGGACCCCTTCTGCCAGTGGCAGTGCTTTCTTAAACGGACAAGCAATCTGGGACTTACAGCCTTTTTCAAGAACGGCAAATGGTGTTAGAACAAGCTTGATGCAGATGTAGCAGTAATCAACAAACAGGCTGCGGATACCCAGGCTGAAAACTTCAGCTGAAGCCCCTGCCACAGGTGGCTTTGCTGTGTGTGTGCCTCCCTGTGCCCCAGAATTCTCCTTCCTGGAATCTCATCAGAAGAGAGATTTCAAGAGCTTTCATCCAAATTTTGGTATGAGATACTGTTGAAAAGCAGAGCTGGGGTGCTGCATTAAAAATCAGATTGGATTGGTTCGGTGTATCAGATACATAGGTGGGGCTGTTAGGAACTTCCAACAATAGGCAGCTGAAGAATCATTAGCCTTGAAAACCTGGAGGATGAGATTACAAACACACAAGCCAATAAATCACACAGGTCACTTTTGCAGAAGCTGATGTGGTATAACAGCAATTTGTTTATGCTGTGACGGGTCAGTTGGATCAGTGTCAAATCTTCTTTGGGATAAAAGATTTTGGTTTTAATGCATACTCTTTCCCAAATGGCTTCTATGCAGCCTTTATATCCAACTCCTCTGGTCAATTTCAGGATTACAAAGAGAAAATCTAAAATAGATGAAACTGATAAAACAGAATTATTGCAGGATTACCTCAAGATGCAGATTTGGCATTGAAAGATCTCCAGAGTAAAGCAGCATTATGTGATTTAAGTTCAATTCTATCCCAACCATTTAAAAATGTTTCCAGTATATTCTTATAGCCTCCGCTTTAATCACATCTCCTTTTGAGAGAGGATTCCCTAAACCATGTCTTTCTAAGGGGGACTTCAGGGCTGACATGATTTTTTTATTACCTTTTCTAAAACCTTGACAAAAATTGTCTAATCGTAGAAAGAGTAATAAAGTTGGGAGGCACGACAGATAGAGAACCTTATGCTTATGATGAAGGTAACACTTCTTCAATTGCTATGAATTGATCTGATACCATGAATTATTACACTTTTGAAAACCTTCCCTGCAATAATATCCCAAATACTTGTAGCATAAAATGCAGATTTATTAATGTAATAATGAAAATAAGAAACTGCAATTGCAGCAACAAAGAGTTGATATTAGACTACTGTCACACCAAAGAAAAGATAACATGGCTACATCAAAAAATTACGTTTTGACACAGGTGTAAGGAGTATTTTAGGCCTTGTGCCATCTGTCCTTTTGTCCTAGTTTACTCTGGACTTGTCACAACATATAGGCAGACACTTCATCTGAGTAAGTCCTTTCCTTCTTCCTGTGCTTGCTTTCCACTGGTACATCTCAGACCATAATTCCTTTTGTTCTCCACATATTACAAATCATAATTTCAAATGTAAACTGCCAGTTGGAGGATCAAAAATTTTTTTCCAGACTGCCTCTATACTTCATTAAAAATAAAAGTAAATTTGGCATAATCTCAACTTTTCTTTTTGTTGGTAGGAAAAGAAGCTTTGATAGTTAAGAGTTATCTTTTACTTGGGATTTTTTCTTTTAATGGTGGTCTCTGCTGCTGTAAACCAAAAGGGTGATAATTAGTGTCTCCTGCTGTTTATACCTGCTGCCATCTACAACGATGAGCTTTTATTATTCTGTCTGCTAATACTTGGAAAGGATATCAGTTGGAGAACTAATCCAAAATACAGCAAGTAAAGATCATCACAAATGCCTGAAATGAAGACATTGTTACAGATGTTGGAAATGAAAGGATTTCATTATATCGAATCATTCAGTCCATCTGCCCAGGCTGTGCTTTGCTGCCCAGTCTCTAATGTCTCACAGAAGTGCTAGAATACTCTAAGTATTACATAGATCATTCTCTTTGAAATACATTGTGTTCACCCAAAGAACTTTTCTATAATTATGTGCTAGGTAGACCTGATCTTGAACAGTAGTCCAGTTCAGTGGGGCTTTATGGCAGTGTGCTGGTCTTCCTGATCATTTCCAGTTACTGGCCTAGAGTTATTGTGAGGAAATTTCTAGATTAGACAGGCTTTCTGTGGAGAACTAGACTGCAAAACAGCCTAGAATATACTGTTGGGGTCTTAATTTTTTTTCTTTACTTTTTTGTTTTGTTTTGTTTCTTGTTAAGGAGTTAGGCTGTTGTTGAAAAGAAGTCCCCACCTTTGTGAAAACTGTCAAACTGCAATCCTGCATGTCCATATGGTTTCTTCACAGGGACATGTTTTTCAGATGATCATTCTATGTTCACTGCCATGCTTGGGTTCACTGGTAGAAATCCAGAAGACGAGGACCATAGAGAGTTCCAGCATCTGCATTTCAGTTTGTTTAGCATGTGCTGCCTTTGGCAATAGGAAGGCAGAGAAGCTGCCATCTTCAGCAGTTTGGAGGAAGGTGCCTCTGAGCCACCTGGAGTGCTGCATACATCACCCTGCTGAGAGATGTGATTAAACAATCCTCCTTGGATTTGACCATGAGCGACATGGGATCCCCTGCACTCTTTTTTTTTCCAGTTGTCTGCTGTGAGTATATATGTCAGAAGCCATGCTCCACAGAAATTATGTAGAAGCCACTTGGCAATCTTCCTCTTGCAGGTGGTACAGGACCCCCTCCACCTCTCACTGTCTTCTTTTACCATTTCTCATTGCCTTCATCCCCCTGAGAAACTCTTCCTGCATGTTACTGACATCTGTTCCAACCGATACCTAGTGCTAAGTAAGAGTTGGACACTCACAGAATGTGTCACCAGTGTCTCTTGCTGATTAAAATCCATAAGCACAACACAATAATGTTTCAGTATTTCAAATAAATTTTAATTCTTGACTACAAGTCCTTCAAGTCTGGCACTCTATAGAGTCTTAAACTTTTTTCTTGCTTCCTGTAAATAAATCTGACTGCAAAAATTGTTTAATTCCCTCATGACATGTAAGGGAGAAAACCTCAACATTTTCTTATGTAAACTCATGAATGACAGCAGCTATTTAAATCTATTTGATCATTCAGCCTTTCAAATCATCTGCTTAACTAGATAGAAAAGTCTCAGTGGGATGTTAAAATGTTGAATGTATGTGGGAGGGATCTACACTTTACAACGTTGGGGACCAGGAAATTGTGTTGTTCACAGTGCATGTGTAAAAAGTAAGGAAGTGCTTTCTTACAGTGCTTACTTTTACAGTTTCTTACTAAATGCTTTCTTACAGTTGGTATTATATTGATTAAAAAATAGAGGATTTGGGAAGATACTTCACAGTAAGTATCATGTTCATTCAAGTACCTTGACTTGTAGCTCAATTTTAGATGCCTGTTGAATAACCATTCCCAAAGTAAGGTTCTTTAAGAAGTTAAGGGGTAGAGGTCTTCACAGACACCCATCTCTTTCTCTTTTTAGGTACCTTGGTGAACCAGCCTTCACAAAACAAGTGTGTAAATGCTAAAATGTAGCACTTATTGTAGGCAAACAGTGTTGCAGATTCACTAACCACACTGCTGATTTTTTTCCAGCAGTGCAATTTCTTAAACTGTGATTGCTGTAATATGAAATAATAATGCAGTATGCTGTTTACTGTATCTTTTATGTAGAGGTTCCTACTTGCAGTCTACATTTGTTTAATGGAGAAGCTCAAAAGGTAACACACTGCTCCTGCTGATCAAAGACATAAACGTGCTGTTTTCTCTTCTGGCTTATTCAGTGTATGCAAATATCTCTTGTTTTTCCCTCACCTCTCTGTCTCCCCATTGTTTCCTTGTTTTAGATATGCTTACTGTCACTATACATTTTTAATGAGGTGTCCACAGCTGCTTTCCTAAGAAACTATTGATTCTGTCTGTGCCCGTCAGTTGGTCTGTTTCAGTCCTCTCTAAACTCAGTATCTTTTGAAGCCATGGCTCCAGTTCAGCTGAATTTGTCGAAGGGACTGAAAGGTGAGTTTTTGTGAGTTTTAAGGAACTAAAAGCTTTGCTAGGTAGGCAAGCACATCAGCAGGCCACTGTTGGAGAGACTCCAGCGTGACTTTGATCTGTTTAGCTTTCCTGTTAACCAACGAGCACGTGTGTTCTGGCCTGCTGGTCAGAATCCACACAGCTTGGAACAAGTCCAAGCACATGATATGAATCACATTCCCCGACAGTCACCCTTTTGCTAGACTAAGCAATCCAAGGCCTTTTAGTTTACTCTTGTAAAACAAGCTCTCCTTTCCTTGGATTATCTGAATATCATTTGCAACTGCTGGAATTCCAGCCCTTCTCTCTTAAGCATGGACGGGCAGAGCTGCCCACTGGACTCCAGCTGAGGTCACGTTAGGACTAGGTGGTGTTAATTTTTGCTTGACTGCAACGGGACTATTTTGGCTGATTTAAGACATTTTGAAAACCAGCAAGATCTCTAGCACACTGAAGGTGACTTGTCTTGGGCTGGGAAAGTCAGGAGCTACGAACATAAGATTTTTTTCCTTTTGTTTGCTTGATGTTTTAAGCAGTAAGATCAATTTTATGAAAATGGAACTCTGTGAAATGCTAGAAAGTATTTCAAGGTTTTGTTCAGAATTTATCTTTTAAAGGAGATTAATAATTTCTTCCCTTCTCCCTCATTTAGTTTGTAGGAATAGATCTCACAGTAGCAAATTTTACTGCTTGGCCATCCAGTCCTCTGTACCCTGCAGGAAAAAAGCTATTTTTTGAACAAGCTGTTATAGATATTAGTCTTACAATGTCTCTATGTCTGATAAGAAAGGGAAAGATGAGTGCATGCAAGCAGCTGAACTAACTGGAAGATAGAAAAAGAGAAAGCAAAGCTCTTTTGCATTGTGGCTGTAGAGATGGCTGAGCATTTAATGTTGGGCATTAGTACTTAGCACTTAAATGTATGCTTGAACTGTAATTTTTGGTTACTAAAAGATTTTCTGGCTGAGGAAGTGGGTGTGTAAATGTCCGACAAGTGTCCTTCAAACTTGTGTCACAGGAGATAAACTATCTTCTGGCCTGTTTGAAGTTTGATTTTTTTCCAAATACACTTGTAGATTTTTAGCTGAAATACTGAACATATGTTTGAATTCTGTTCATCTTTTCTTTGGCTGATAAAGAGAAAAGAGTAAAATGAAAACAGTTTCTCTTTTTAATAAGGGAGCATTAATTTTTCTACCTAGCGGAAAAGTATTGAGTTATACTATTTCATATGAAAGTCAGTTCTCAGTAATGAAAGTGGTTTTCCTTTTATGTGATAAGATGGGCAGACTATAAAGTAGCTATAAAAAAAGAGGAATAGGAAATATATTGCTATAAAGAGCTACACCGTGTGCTTTTTGTTAGGATTGTTTTGTAAAACCTACTTGCTGGAAGTAATCCACAAATAGGCTTAAAAATAAGCCTCAGAATCTTATTCTGAATATATCATCAACAACAATAAGGAGAACATTATGCATATTGACGGAGACAAATCTTTGTGTCAAGTATTCACTGTAGTTTCAGAGCTCTTGCATTTTTAATTGTGTTTGCAAAACATCTTCGGACCTCTATTTTGAAGCCTTATGTTAAGGTTTCCCATGATTTCTATTCATTAACATGAAAAAGGCAATCAACCACATACATTTAGATAACCAAAGCTACAAGGAGCATCTGTTTTCCAGACATCTCTGTGTTGTACGTGACCTATGGTCCGATTTGGCTGAAATCTGATAGCGTTGTATAATTTCACATGCCATCATTAGAACATTCCTCCGAGGGGAAAAGCAACAGGCCCCGAGCCTGGGACCGGCATCTTGGGGTGATCTTCCTGCTCTTAAGGAAGCTCCGTGCAGAACCACATCCAGCACATGTGGAACAGTGCCCTGAGGATGGGCACAGGGGCTTTGGTGGGCAGGCAGGAGCTGGCCTGCAGGCTGGGCACGCAGGAGCCCCGTCGCAGCGCTAGAGCGATGATCAGCATGTCCCAGGGCAAGGTTTAATAGCTGTGGCTCAGTCAAGCACAGCAACTGTCTCAGCACACGGGTTGCACAATGGTTTGCAAAGGCACGCAGAGACGTCCCCTCCCTGGCTGCACCAGGCCTGCACATGCAGAGAGAACAGAGACCATGTGCACGTCAGCCAGCACCATGCTGCACTAGGAGCAGATCAATAGATCCACTGTTAGGTGCTGAGCCTCCTACTTCTTCAATAAACGTGGGCTGAAGTTTTGACCCCGAGCAGGTCTAATGGGGTGCTCTGGACCAAACGTGTCTGGCACACACGTGGTTAGAAACTGTCTGATGTGAGGTTTGGGCACTGTGGTTTGGACCCCCACACGGGGATGGAGCACATTTGGGGAGCACCTGGCGTGGGGCTTGAGATTTAGCCTCTTTGAAGGAAATACACTTTGTATGTACAAGCCCCATTCCTTCTACGCAACAACGTGCAGCAAGTATGACCGACTGGGGAATTTGATTAGAAACTGCTTTAAGGGTTCAAGCCAAATTCTCAGCGTAGACACAGCCTAATTAATTTTCTAATTATATTTGCTCACTTGTTCAACGTTTCCTTCAGATCAACAAGATGTGTACGATTTATGCACAACTCAAAATCCAGTGTCACACCATATAGTTTCTCTTGAAAGAGCATGTTAGAGTAGTTTGAAATTGAAGAATGGGCCATAATGAGGTGGAAAAATCCAAATTTTTATTTCGGTGCCTTTCTCTGGGAAGTAATGTGAGTTGTATCAATATGAATTTTACTTAAATTGTGATGCTGCATAAGTAATGGATTTAAATTCCAGGGAAGCAACTCAAGCTATCAGAAGTCCTGAAATTGTGGTCACCACTGCACCATGATTGTTCACACAAACTTAAAAGTTATGTTACATTTTTGTGAATTTTTCCAAGTGGTATTTAGAGGAGTTTGGACAAAGAAAGTGATTTGAATGCAAAACCTGCTCAAGCTTCTTGAATACTTAGCAGCCTATACCTTTACAAAATTGGAAAAAATAGAACAGCGGAAGATTTAAAAGTATATGTTTTAATTGAAACCATAATTTCTAATCAACACTGAGAGTTATGCCTAGTATGAAAGGAATGCAAATTATATCCACTGACACTGAAACAAGAAAGAATAAACCAGAAAACAAGTTTCAAGCTAATCTTTTTATCTGTGATTCAAATCAAATTCAAGTCAGTAATGTCTGAGAGCTGTTATCCCTGGGATGACCATTGCCTGATACAGGTGATGTCAGGCTGCTTTCCCTGAAGACTGATGTGTATATCACAAAACTCCAACTCACTTTGACCACACCTAGCAAGTAACTCAGGTATCTGGACAGTAAGCAGGTGGAGAAGCACAGAGACAGGAAATGCCTTCTTATCCTGCTGATGCTTTCCTTTGAGGAATGGGCAGAATGGTGAGGACACACATAAACCGGCAGTACCGAAATTCTCAGCACCGCACCTTCTCTCTGAGTTAAGGTCTCATGGCTCTCCCAGTCTCTCACCCTTCACAGCTATGCCATTCCTTTTTGAAAAAAAAAAAAATTATTTATTTGTCCACAGGTTGCATGAAAATTGAATAATAGAGAAATATTTTAAAGTGGTTTACCAAATTTTAGTACTATCCAGTGAAGTTCAAGGGTAGTAGTTGTAAACATTTTGCATAAGTTCTAGCATAAAAAGCATATCTGTAAGAGCCACTTAGATCTTACCTCCCATGCAAATCCTCCAATGAAGACTTTAAAAAAGAGGAAAAGGGGGAGAAAAAATCTATGTAATGTTATAGTAAAATAAATCCCAAATTTTTACCGCATGTTTTATTAATCAGGAGTACTTATATGATCTGACATGATGCAATTCTAGGTTTACATCCTAATACATGAAGATAAAAGTCTTTAATCCATGTAGTCTACAGGCCTGGTGGCAGAATTATTATGTTAAAGTCACCACTCCAGATGACAGAAACCTAATGTGTTACCAACCAAACAAATATTAAAGTGAAAGATTAAAAAAAAAAAAAGCACCATAAATAATCTTCTCTAGCAATATTGAAAGTGTTTTGAAGCAACAGTTCATTCCTTACTCAGAAAGCTGGAGGCTGCAAAGGTCTCCTAGATTACCATAGTAACTAAAAGAATAATTTAAATCTGCCTTTTAAAGAGTTGTAAATAATGCAAGTGTGATATCAGTCACTGCTCATTGCCATTTCACATGCTTCAGAGGACAATTTGAAGAAGACTGTGGTATCACCATTCCTCTTGTAAGGAATTCCAGCATGATACAACGTTGTGTCCAAATCTCTCCCTTTCTTTGTTGTTTCTTTTTCTGGATCTATCTGATGAGAAATGAGAACTTGTACAACAGGCTTCATTTACATGTCTGAGAACCTGAAATGGTTGTAGATATCCACTTCTCTGTTTGTCCAAAAACCCATCATCTTAAAGGACTGAGAATATGAATCAGACCCTCTCTCTATGAGTGTGTGTATCAAATGTTGAAGGATCTTCTGGAAGCATTACAGTGCTGGTATGCAGCTGCAAACTGCCTGTAAGGGTCATCTGCACTATCTGCAAGAGTGGGAACACACAACTATATGGGTGCTGCTTTCAGTATTATTAAAAATATTACCAGAGAAAATATTTTAGGTGGGAATTTAAATACATGGATGAAATGGCACTGATGATCTTGTACAGACTGCTACAGGAAAAAAGGGACAGTAGAATTCTGATCTTGAGTGCTCGAATGCAAAATATAGCAGGCCAAGAAATTCCTAAAGAACCACAAAGATAACCTTTTTTGTGATGTAGAAAGTAGATACCTTGGACTCCCTTTGAGTGCAATCAGATGGTTCTATATCTCCTGGGTCAACTTCTCATTGTCACAGTAATCATGATAGGAATGAGAAAAATGCCTTATGAAAGCAAGCTTCGAATTATTAGCAAATTGAGTAAAACGATGCTTAGAAGTTTTTTTTTAGCAAACAACCTATACATGTTTGTCTCATCTAACTACAAGGGTGGCCCTCGTCAGATACAGGAAAGGGAAAAATCCAGTATATATCCTTAAGCCCAGCATGTATGGAGATCTGGACAAAATTATTTTCTTTCCAGAGCCTCTGTCACTCACATTCATCTTTCACCTGGAGAATACATATTTTCTCAAATCCATCATTGTATCTGCGCTTTCTGGCTCTGGCTTAGTATATTGCTTGTTAGCTTCTTTGCAGGGCCTAGAAATAAAATGTTCCTTTTGCTTAGACTTCTCTTGAGCCCAGGCAGCCTGATGTACTGAGAATATATACCTGTGGTGTGTGCCAAGGTTGTTTGGCCATGATCCAGGCAGCTTTTATGTCTTGTCCTCAAGGGAGATGTGCCATTGCTGCCTTTTTCTTCCTGACGTGTGAGGCACCATCTCAGGAAACCTATACCTAAGATAGTAAAACAGTAATATTTACCACTAGTATTTGCTGTGTTTATTGCAGGCTCAATGGGAGCAAGTAGGAAAATCCTTCAGTATATACATATGCATCCATATCAAAAGCCAGGGAGGAAAAAGGACGGCATGACAGACAAATATATATATATATATATTCATATATATATTCATATATATATAAAAATATATATATTCAATACAAAGAAGAAACTTACCTGCAGATTATTAAGGTACAAGTCTTTGTTTGTATTGCAGTATTGGTAGGAAGTGTGTACAAACTCCATGATGGTTCAGGCAGGGAAAGTGTAGAAGAAATCAGATGGTATAGGATTGGTGTTAGTCCTTATTAAAATAGACAAGACCCATGTAGGTGGGCATAGAAGCCTTAGATGAGAACCCACATAGTTCTAATGAATAACACAAACAAGAGTATTTACTTTAATTTCTGACTCAATAGCATTCTCTTAAATTAATATAATCCTTAGCCTACCAAACTTGCGTCTAACATTATATTGAACTCATAGCACTTGCTTAGCACTTTGAGAAGGCAAAGTGCTATGAAGTATTGATCATGCAGCAAAAAGATGGCATTGAGTATTTAAAAAGACTCTGGTAGTTTTCCTTGGGAGTAAAAAGGTATCAGTCTCGCAGCTCTTCTTTGTGGCAATGAGAAAATGAAACCCAAAATTCAGATTTCCACCAAGATAGTAATTCCAAGTTTTCGAAACTTGTTAGAAAGATCGGTAACAGAAATAGTTTTGTAACAACACCCTCAATTTATACACAGTGCATTCTTTTATTATCCAGTGATTTCATATCCATTTTGCCTGACTCATTTTTCCTGTGGTGTCACACTTACTTTGTATTATCATTTCAATGGATTGAATTTGCTTTGCAAGGAACTCGAGTGCCACAGCAATGGGACATTTACTAATGGTAGGTAGAACAACACAATAAAAGGGCTAAATTCTGATGACCTTTGCTATTACCTAGGAATTCACATGGCTGCAATTTTTAGCTGCAGCTGGATATGCAATCCAGTTTCAAATCCAATGAGAACTTACAGAAGTATTCTTACATAATTTCAACCCTACCTAGCTCCCTTAAGATATATTGGTCTACAAAATAAACATTTCTTTAAAGATGGGTGATTTTTCCATAAGATTAAGTCAAATTAATTTTTATTGTATATTTATATAGTATCCAAGATAGTATAGCCTAGCATCACAAACCACAACCGAACTTGCCATGGTGAAGTACCACGTTTCCATAATGCTTCCAGGTGAAACAAGTTTCACAGTTGCATTTTTAATGTTGGTTTTGTTGGTTTTTTGTTTTGGTTTGGTTTGGTTTTTTTCCATAAGGTTTTTTTAAAAATTTTAGCATAAACAAGATCCTAACTTAGGTCAGTAAAGGATTTCCACTCTTAAGTTCCATTGCATTATGTTGGTTAAAAAAAAAAAGGGCACTTGACAAAACATATGAGAGAAAAGCCAAAGATAAAATGCTCTTTAGATTTATAAAACAAAGTAGAGAAGGACAATTAAGTGTCAAGGCATACATGTAACATACTTAAGGCACTGTACCCTACATGCTGTTTATTTGGTCCAAACTAGCCAAATCACAATTAGAAATAGGATGCTGCCAAATCAGATTTTTATTCCATATGTAACATCTGTACAAGATGTGAAATCAAGTACAAGATTCCCCTGTTTACTGGCAGATACTCTCTAAGTTAACCCACAGATGCACTGTTTCTTCATAGTGCAGTGTTGAATTCATCCACGTGAAAGCATTTATATGAATTGTACATTAGTGGTGAATTATGTAGATGTGAAAGCATGTATCACTTTCCCATCTGCTGCTTCACTTTGTATTGCTCTATTGATTTGGAAATAAAAACTCTTCTGCTATTGCTCAAATAGTTGCTTAGTTCCAGTTCCATGTTCTGCCAGGGTCACCCAATGTGATTGTCTCATCTGCAGCTCCTAACTGGTCGCTAGGAGCCTTTTCTCTCTGATTGCAGATAGATTTCTAATACCCAATTCAGATGGTAATTGGAACGGGGGCACTCAGAATCACCTGGCTGAGTCTGCTTCATTGCAGTTGGGAAACTTCTGCTTTATTTTATTTTTTTTTTTATTTTAATGGATTAAAACATTTAAATGGGTTAGCTGCCTCTTGTTTTCAACAGTCATTTTTCATGTCAGAATTTACATTACTTACTTCATTAAGTCAGGTCATGAGGTTATGCAGGGCAGAAAATTAGAAGACCTAGAGCCCAACTAGAACTTAATCTGGTTACTGCCACAAAAGATAATAAAAAATGTTTCTATAAATGCATTAGCAACAAAAGGAGGGCTAAGGAGAATCTCCATTCTTTATTGGAAGTGAAGGGAAATATAGTGGCTAAGGATGAAGAAAAGCTTGAGGTACTTAATGCTTTTTTTCTTCAGACTTTAGTAAGACCATTTGTTCTCTGGGTACCCAGCCCTCTGAGCTGGAAGATGAGGAGCGGAATGAAACCCCCACAATCCAAGGAAAAATGGTCAGTGACATGCTACACCACTTCGAGACGCACGAGTTTATGGGCCACAGTGGGATGCATCTCAGGGTGTTGAGGGAATTGGCAGAAGTGATCACTGGACCACTTCCTATCCTGTATCATCAGTCCTGGCTAGCTGGAGAGGTTCCTGCTGCCTGCAGGCTACCCAGTGTGACACCCAGCTGCAAGAAGGGGTGGAAGGAGGAGCCAGGGAACTACAGACCTGTCAGTATGAGCCAGATATTGGGGAAGGTCATGGAGCAGACCATCCGGACTGCCATGTGCTACATGCAGCACATGTGGGGCAGCCCAGGGAACGGGCCCAGCCAGCATTGGTTCATGAAGCATAGGTCCTCCTTGACCAACCTGATCTCATCCTGTGACAAGGTGATCCATCTAGTGGATAAGACAAAGCCTGTGGATGTTGTTTGCCTGTACTCTAGTACTCTAGGGAAGCTTTTGGCACTGCTTCCCACAGCATTCTCCTGGAAAAAACAGTTGCTCGTGGCTTGGACAGTTGGCAATGGTTGTGCCTCTGCACATGGCACTGGTGAGGCCACCTCCAATTCTGTGGCCAGTTCTGGGCCCCTCAGTACAAAAAAGACACTGAGGTGCTGGAGCGTGTCCAGAGAAGGACAATGAAGCTGGAGAAGGGTCTAGAGCACAAGTCCTGTGAGGAGCAGCTGAGGGACCTGGGGTTCTTTAGCTGGAGAAAAGCAGGCTTGGGAGAGACCTTGTCACTCTCTGCAACCAGCTGAAAGGAGGGAGTAGTCAGGCTGGGATTGCTCTTCCAGGCAACCAGCAACAGGACAAGATGAAATGGCCTCAAGGTGTCTGAGGGGAGGTTTAGATTGGATATTAAGAAAAATCTGTTCATGGAAAGGGTTGTCAAGCATTGGAACTTGCTGCCCATGGCAATGGTTGAGTCACCATCCCTGACACTATTTAAAAGATGTAGATGTGACATTTTGGTACATGGTTTATTGCTGGACTTGGAAGCGTTGGGTTTACAGGTGGACTTAAGGATCTTAAAGGTCTCTTTGAAACTTAAATGACTCTATGATTTTGTTGGTTTAGTACCTTCCTGCATCCAGAAACTCTCACAGGTTTTTTTATACCATGACTGAGGCTCGGGTAGATAGGAGGGCACCTACACTTGTCAATGCATTGCATGTAGAAGGAAATTAATTATTTAAACTTTATTCATTTGCAGAAGTACTGTATAGGTATAAAATTCTGACATAACTCCTGTGAAGTTGTGCCAGTAGCTCTAGAGATCTGTTACGTATTCATTGAGCATGTCCCTATAAGAGACATCTGTACATTAAAAAAAAAAAAATGCTATCATTTATAAGGCACTGGATATCTGGATTGATTCTCTAGTTCAAATGATAAACTATAAAAAATATTTGCATATTTTTCCTGGATAATTCTAAAATGAAAGTTCTTAAACAGCTATCATTCTCAGACATTTAATAGGAGAAATGCTGAAAATGTATACTAAAATTGCAGAATAAATCTCTGTTCCAGAAAAAAAAAAACAAAACCTTCAAAAATACAAAAAAACCCAGAAAATAAAGGTGTGTTCTTGAATTCATCTCTATTCAGCAAACCATTTAAACATACCAAGGCTCCACTGGAACTTCAAGACATACTTAAGTGGTCTGAGAAATAACGATAAAATTAAACAAATCCTTAAAGTTAAGTGCTTTGTTGAAACAGAATTCAGTGTTGCAATTCCCACCCTGTAAATTATTAAATAGATGTAGGTGAAACTGTAAAGTATGAACTTTAGCGACCTTTCTAAAAGGTTTAAGAAAACTTCTCTGGCGAGGACTAACAATATTTAAAAATATGTGAGCTGTCATTTGAAAGAGTCAAATGGGTTGGTTACATTTAGATACAAAAATGGTATTTTAATAAGGCATGTGGTGAAACAGATACACAATGAGGTTTTGTATAAAAATAAAAGAATGTTATTTTAACATACAACTTCTTCAGCAGAGAACCTGCAGCACAAACTTCTGTCCTGTTTTATATAATGGCCATAGGACTGTGTCTGATTTCTTGATGCTCTAAATTTAGGTGAATGTGGCCTGGGTGTAAGTCCTGTTTTAATGCACACCTGGTTGGATTATTGCTGTTGCCTCTACTGGCCTTACAAAACTATAGGATAAAGCACACCTGAAATATGTTCTCCTATATATGAATTGTCAAAACGTTTGGATTTTAGCAAATTACAATATGTTTTATGCTAAAGCTTATGATCTACATAGAAAGCATTGAGATGGAAAATAAATACAATTGGTTAATTCTAAACAGGGAATGCTTGCTGGAAAGAAAAAAAAAAAGTGGTGAACTTCAGGGAGAAGTATTATTTTCTTTTTAACGCTTCTTAATGCAGTATGCCTCCTCCCAAAGGGAATGACTCATTATAAGGCCTTCTCTTGACAAAGAATAGTTAATTCTTACTCTAAAAATTACCCTGTTGTTTATGTATTTCTCATTAGAATCTGATTACACCCCATTTGCCTAAACAGGCAATGGTAGCACCAATATTCATCTGTGAAACTCTAGAAGAGCTAATTACCAAAGCTTAGACTAATTGTCAGCATAAAGGACAGAGGACATTGAAGTAGAAAGCTTAAGAGAAACTGCCAGTCGTTCAAAGATAGCCACTTGGATATGTAGATCGACAAGATTTCATTAGCACGTAAAGCTTTTGCTGGGCAGAAAACCACCCTGGTTAAAAAAAATTAAATGAGGAAATGAGAAAATAGAATATCAATTTGTAAAGACTCAGGTGGGGAAACAAAGTAATTAATGATAGGGATTAAAAGTAGCAAGAAAAGAAAAAGTTACTCGCTGGAGTAGCAGCAGGCAACCGGATTAAATGCAGTAAAAGGGCACTTTACATAAATATTAGGAGGAGAAGCAAGGAAGAATCTTACCTCAAGTACACATGAAATACGGTAGGTAAACAGTACAACAGCTTTCTGGTATTTGGAACAAAGGGATTATGTATCCACGTGAAAGAGAGGGAGAAAAAAAATCACCTGCAAGGAAACTAGCAAGCCAGGCTGTGCTGAAATCAAACTTCAGTCCTAAAGGAGTTAGGCAAGAACCTGTCTTCAGCTGCTAGTAAGGCGTTTGCCTAGGTTGTTACTAATTCCAGAAGAGTATTGTCAAAGTTGCACCAGTTTTGAAAAGCTTGAAAGGACTTGTTGAGTAACTAATGGTATTATTCTTAACCATAGCAAAGAGATTGCTAATTTTGGATCTTATTAGCAAAATTCAGAGGTCAAAATACAATCAAGATCTGTCAACACAGCATCCAAGAAAGTAGTTACTATAGTTCTTTTGCTGTTTTGAAAACTATGTGATTCCAAGTGCTACAGACAACAGTGTTCACATGACAGCCATTGATTCCTTCAAAGCATCCCAGTCAATACAGCAATAACATTTTGATTTAAAAGAACTTCCATTATAGGAAATTAACATTACATGGATTAAAAACTGACTCACTGTTCGATCTCCAGATGTTATTATTAATGAAAAGACATAAAGAAAAGCAGTTATTGTAATGGTTCCCCCCCCCCCAAAACTTATTTTTGTGCTAAATATTTTTGTCAATGATCTAGACAACATAAAATATTATGGCAATGTTTGCAGACGGTAGTAAATACTGCAGAGCATGTACTGCTTTTGCCAGTGAGCATGAATTATCTCATTGAGAGCCACAATCCAACAAAAAGGGTCAAATTAAAAAAGCCAAATACAATGAATTACACATGGGATCTGGTAACATTAGCTGTACGTATAGAACAGGAAACTTGGGATCAGAGAACTCCATGATGTTATGTATATAGAAGTAAACTGCACAGAGCAAGGGTACATGTTCAGCCCTGGCAGTTTGCTTCAGTCCGTACTGTTTAATGATTACCTGCCACGTGGTATCCTTGCATGACACACTTTCAGACAATACTGAGCATGCAAACTCACACCACCATGTTCTAAGAGTACAGAATAACTGTGCACACTAGGCAGAACAAATGTGGCCAGCTTTAAGGGCTGTAGAAGAAAGTTTAGCCATGTGCAAGCAACACAAAGTGTCACTTGACCACAGGGTCAAGTGGGAAGAGTCAGGGTCAGAGCAGAGTCATATGTAGGTAGCATGGAGATGTCCCTCCGCAGTCCTGCTGGAGGACATGAGCACTGGATTGCCCTGAGCATGTTCATTACATTTACAGCTCTTCATTAAGACAATGGATGTATTAAAATCTTGTATGTCTGGGCTTCAGCTGGTTGGCTGTCACAGTATGGAAAGACTTCTTTCTGGTGTACAATAGCCCAATTGTACTTTGTGGGTAGAGGGTTACTCTGACACACTAGAAATTAGCTGGAATATTGGTGGGAAGGACCCATTTTCTGCAATTATATGGAGAATCCTTCTTCTCAGATGCTTGTCTTCTACAGCTTTTTCACACAGTGAATGAAGTGCCAAAGAATTCAATGAATCTATAAATGGGAAACAATTTCCTTCCAAGTCAGGGGTATTCTGTCTTCCTTTGAAGCACAGGGCAATGGTTTTCTCTTAGGATCATCTGGTAATATGGCACCACTACAGATTAAAGAAGCAACCAGCCCCTACCAGGCCTTTAGTCAACTTCAGCTTTGCCATTTCTTTGAGCATAGCACGCAAAGCTCAGTCCGCTGTGGGATAAGACAGCTTCTGCTGTGATTGCTGAAGATGAAAACAATATCATTGGGCTGGCTCTCTGTGGCTGAGCCTTGAGAAAATTTAATAGCACATGGCACATGGTATATCTGTAATCTATTGATTCAATATGGCGTTGAGTACTGAAATAATGAAAGACTGCAAAACTTCCTAATAAATGGAATCGTGAATGTATTTGAAGTGTTATTTCCCAAGAGCATCCTGAACAGATGGGGCAGATGCTGCAATTGTCATATGAACAAATTTAAGGTTGCATACATGAAAAAAAAGACATTACAAAACTTGTGCAGAAGCAGCAGCTTGCAGACTTTGTTTCCTTGGATGATGGTGTTGCACAAACTTTGGGTCAATTGTTTATGGAAACCTTCTGCTTCAGCATCTATTAATAAAATATTTGTGCAATTAGCTTGCATGAGTTCATGTTTTCTCCTTACTATTTAAAAAAAATAGGGAAAAGAATGAGTTATGGCCCTAGCTATGAATTCTAATGCCCACTCTATGTACATATATAGGTGCCTACACACAGGAAAACTTGATACTCGACTGAATTTTTCTATTCTTTAAAAAAAGACATAGGCTTGAACTGGCTTGATGGGCTTTGAAACAGCAAATTAATCTGAACTTGTGGAGACAGGCATAATGTCAGTGAAACCATGCCAACTTTCCCTTCCTGCAGTACATGGATATATAGATACAAAAAAGGGTAATTTGTAAAGTTTCTTTTTAATGGTAGCCTTGAAAATAAAGGGGTAAAGAGAATTAATATCTGAATTTAGGAGTTTGTCATGGTCTGAAACAGAATGTTGGATTTTCTTGGAAGCCATTTTTACATAAAAGCAAATAAAAACACAGATTATGCCGGTATGGGCTCAAGTTACTTCACTTTATACATCCTTCCCTTGTAGGAAATTCCCAAACCGATTTTAGGCCAGAGAGACAGGCGCTGCGCGGCAGAGAGATTGCGTCTGCCGGGTTTCCAGTGACACATAAGTCGAACGAATTCCTGGAATCCCAGTGTTTGAAATTCACGTGTGGAGACACATGAGGGCACCACTGGGCGGGGGATGGCTGCTGGTGGAAAATGGACTTGTGCTGGCCCCTTCTGTGGGCAAGCTCGCAGGACTGTCCTGGATTCCATGGCTGGTGGGCTGCTTCAGGGCAAGCCTCTGAGGTACAGCTGGTGCAGCAGGAACGGCGAGAATGAAGACTGGAAACACGGATCTCGTGTTCTGTTAAACGATTTGACAGATAAGCTGTCAAGTTTTAGCAAAAGTCAGCATAATTTCTGAGTATAATTTTATAGAATATGAATAGTTCTATTCAAACATCTTGTTTAAATAGTAAAACCCCCTTTAGTCCCTGTGGTACATTTGTAGTAAAAATTAATAATAAAAATAAGGCAAAAAAAATCCCTGCAAATATTAAAGAGTTAATGGTATTTAACTTTATCTTGCCTTCTCATCAGTTTTCTAGGCTGCACCTTTCCAAGTAGGATAATATTGACTAAGCCTCATTAAACTGATTGAGAAATAATTTTTTAAAGAAAAATGCAAAATTAATGATCCATGCTGCAAGATCAATAAGCCACTTCAGAATGTACATTGATAAACTATTGCGAAAATAAAATACTCTCAATTTGGTATGCAAGATGAACAAGATGGGGGCAAGTGCAGGCTAGGCACTCAGGAAGGCATGAAATTCATACACGTGCATGAAAATTTGGTGAAGAAAGGGTGCTTTTGGCACTGACCCACCACTCAATGAGTCAGCATGAAGTTGCCATTGCAACAAAAACAAGTGACATTGCGGGATTTTTTGGCAAAAATTCTATATGTAAGTCAACATTAATTATTCTACTTTCTTCATAACTGCTGAGGCTTGGCTGGTCTACAGTGCCCTATTGTGGATGTTACATTCAAATGACTGGAGGAGAGCAACAAGAATGATACAAGTTTGAGAAAATGTGGCAATTTGAATCAAAAAGTAAAGTCTGAAGGGAAAATATAACTCATTATAGCTTTAGATGTATATGTAAAACATTGTCATAAATAGGATAACATCAGTCATCCTCCACAGTCAAAAGAGGAAGACAAAATTTAATCAGGTTAATTTGCAGAAAGAGGGGTTTGCACAAAGCCAGTCGATGGGCACATCAAGTTGCCTGAAGAGAATAGGCACCTCATGGGTGGTTTTTAAAAGCAGGGTAAAAACCTGTGTTAGATTTGGCCTGAAATAATCCTGCTTCTGGGATTAGATGCTTAATAGAAGGCCTCAAGAGATCCTGCATTTTAAGGTATCAGCTGTACACTAAACTCTTATTGATGGAACATCCTGTTGAGGCTTTTTGCATATTTAATAACTTCTTTAGTTCTGCTTTTTCTCATTTAATGAAGATTAAAAACAATGTGCCAGGGGAAAAAAAAAGTTACAATCTCATTTATTTTCCTTCACAAAACTGCCATTCACCAAGATCAAAATCATACAAAAGGAGGGAAGGTATAGATGTTGCTGTTGCTACTTTTGGTCACATAGGGGCTACCATAATCAGCATTGGGTTATGCTGGAGCAGCAGCAGATTTTTAAATTTTATCTTCCACCCTTTTCAAAGCCATTGTCTCCTCCTACAAACCGGGGGAGGGTGCTTACTGTACCTGGTGGCATCCTCAGCTAGGCTCTAGCTTGGCTTTGTGTTTACTCCATTTATTCTATTTCCCTTTCAAAGTAGAACAATATTACCATAATTTGTTTCATTGGGTATATTCAAACTCATTTAAGCATGGGGTTGCCTTGAACAGACTGGCTAGAACTGGTTTCCAATTAGCCTTAAAATATTAATTTGTCACTCTGCTCATTATGTAAATAAGTTTAAAAAAAAAAAAGGATTTTTCTTTTTGTCTCTTTTTTTCAGCCTCAAACACCAAAAGGATGTAGCTAAGTTAAAAGGGTCACTTTCCTTCTCAAAATGTAAGACATTTTTCAGTAGCAGTTCAGTTACTGATCCTTGTGAAAGACCTCAGGGACAGTCTAAAGGAATTTAGCTGAAATTGAAGTGCGGCTGCTTTCTGATTTATTTCCTGCTCCACCACCTTTACATTGGGATGCTGCAGCGGTTAAAATCCATCGAGGATGGGGCAGCTGCGGCCTCACCTCTGGATGTTGCCTGGCTTTCTGGAGAGCCTGAGTTGCCTGGAAATGAATTGTGGGGTTTTCCAGATGAGGCTTCAGCCCTGCCAGCACACTGAGCAGGGTTCGCGGGGATCATGGGGGCCAGGGGTCGCTGGGGACGCACGGCCCGAGCGGGCGGTGCTCCAACAGCTCCGCTGAAATGCACCTTTAGCTTCACCTGGCACAAGAGCACAAGCAGTTTGATGGGCTAGAGGCAAACCGGGAATCATTGCAGCTGCCCTTCTTTCTGGATGGGGAAATATTCCATGTTTTTCAGGGAAAGGTGCGAACCCTTGTTCCAGGGACAGCGGCCTGTGGGAGAACGGGGGCAGAGGGGTACCGAGGGCCTGCGCTGGCTGCTGCGGGCGACGGGAAGACAGCCCATTTTGCCTGTGAACGACACTTCACAAGAACAGAAACTGCTCACGAATTCGGGTGAAAATGGGGGAAGAATAAGCCCTGGGAGCCAAGCCACGCGTTTGTTTCCTCCAGAAAATCGTCCACGGTAACCGGTGACACGCCATAGCTCCAGCAGTCAAAAGGAAGCCGAACAACACGACGCAAACCCAGGATTTTGGCCGCTCTGCAGCACCGCCCGCCCGCCGCTGCCCCCGTTGTTTTGCGGAGGAAACGCTCGGGCCCGTTCCCGAGGCGGGCCGAGCTCGAGGCAAAACACCGCGGGCCGGCCCGCACCCCCGCCGGAGCCCCGGGCCCCGCGCTGCCGCTGCCCCTTCCCCGGCCCCGGCGGCGGCCGGACGGCGCGGGCT